>JAPXFY010004118.1:0-7500 GCA_030674185.1 Monoplex corrugatus | reverse complement strand
CGCACGCACGCACCAACACACACGCACGCACGCACGCACGCACGCACGCACGCACGCACGCACGCACACACACACCACACACACGCACACGCCCCACGGCTATAAATGGGGAGAAAGAATAAAAGCAATGGAAAATTATAGAGAGCATATTATATACAATTTATATACAGTATTACAATGCGATTCCCCTCCGAGTGGAGACAGGCTGCAGAGGGGATTGAGTGAGGTTAGGATTTTATGCAGAGGAGAAAAGGTGAGTTTTGAGAGCGGACTTGAAGGAGACAAAAGTAGGTTGCTGACGGACTGAGAGAGGAAGTTTGTTCCAGGAAAGTGGACCAGAAACAGAGAAGGCTCGTGGACCATAGGTATTGAGCTTAGTGCGTGGAAAGCGAAAAGTCAGAGGATCAGAGGCAGAGTGGAGGGTACGTGAGGGAACATAGATCTCAAGTGGGCTTGACAGGTAATCGGGGGCTGCGTTATTTGAGGCTTTTGTAGCACATAGTGTCTAGTTTGTACTGTATGCGCTTTGATACAGGGAGCCAGTGAAGTTGTGTCAGGAGAGGAGAATATGTGGTCAGCTTTTTTCTTTTTGAGTACAAGGCATGCAGCATTGTTTTGAATGCGATGTAGGATGTGAATGGTGGAGGCAGGAAGACCAGACAGGAGTGAATTGCAATAGTCAATGCGAGACATTATGAAGGAGAGAACGAGTTTTGCAGTTGTTTCGACAGAGAGATACTTCCTGATCAGGCTTATACGATGGAGGTGATAGTAGCAAGATCTGGCAGTTTGAGAAACAAAGTTGTTCATGGACAGGGTAGAGTCAATGCAGACACCAAGGTTTTTAGCTGAATCAGAAATTGGGACTGATGTGTTACATAGTGGGAGAGAAAGAGGAGGCAGCTGAGAAAGTTTCTGACGGGTGCCAATGAGGATAGCTTCTGTCTTGTCGTCATTAGCTGAAGTTTATTATATGTCATCCAGTTCTTAATGTCCGAGTAACACTCAATGGTGCGAGTCAATACATAATCTAGCCATACCAAACTTACAAAACTTTGATGGAATTGATAAAGCAATCTTCTCAGACAAACACAAGTTGCGTGTATACTATTTTCCATGTGCTGAATGCATAACATAATGAAACACAATATTATTACAAACAGTGAGTGAGAGAAAAAAGAAAGAGAGAGAGAGAGACAGACAGAGAGACAGAGACAGGCAGGCAGACAAACAGAGACAAAGTGACACCAAGAGAGAAGACAGACAGACAGACAGAAGAAGAGAGAGAGAGAGAGAGAGAGAGAGAGAGAGAGAGAAAGAGAGAGAGAGAGATAAATGAAGAATCAGAAAATCGATACGTAATAGCAGAACGTAGCTAGCAACGTTCCACAGATACTAAATACCAAACTCAGACAAATGCTCATCACAAACCTAAACTAACTCCTAAGAAAAGCTCACCATAAACAACAGCAAAATGTCAGTGGCCACAAGTAAAGAGACGATCTATGAGACAAACAGCAATAAACAAATGATGGTTGAACCAAGCAAGAACATGAACGGTGAATACAGTCAAGCCTATACATTCTCACAAAGATCTATTGGTTTGATTGACTGAATATTATTGAATAGATACTGGGTGCTGTTTTAGTTCAACTTGTGAAGAAAAAAGGAAACCTTTCATGATATAGAGGGAATGAATTTTGAAATTTTCTTACTTTGTTCGACTGCGTAAGAATATGTTAGACAGATAGATAGACAGGTAAAGATATAGGAATTATGTATAGATTTCATCATCTGTTGTATGTTTCATTGATTTTCATGTTTATATCTCTATTTTTGGTACCTGTGTAAGTGTATGTATGTGTGAGTGTATGTGTGTTTATCTGTGCGTGTGTGTGTGTGTATGTGTGTGTGTGTGTGTGTATTTGTGTGTATGTGTGTGTGTGTCGTGTGCGTGTGGTGTGTGTAGGGGTGTTGTGGGGTGTGTGTGCGTGTGTGTTCTTACAATTTAATTGCAATTATACATAATCCAGCCGTACCAAACTTACAAAACTTTGATGGAATTGACAAAGCAATCTTCTCAGACAACACAAGTTGCGTGTATACTATTTTCCGTGCGCTGAATGTATTACATAATGAAACACAATTTAATTACAAACAGTGAGAGAGAGAAAACCAGAGAGAAAGAGGAGAGAGAGAGAGGAGAGAGAGAGAGAGAGAGAGAGAGAGAGAGAGAGAGAGAGAGAGGAGAGGAGGGAGAGAAGAGAAAGAGAGAGAGAGAGAGAGAGAGAGAGAGAGAGAGAGAGAGAGAGAGAGAATCGATAAAATGAAGAATCAGAAAATCGATACGTAATAATAGAACGTAGCCAGCAACTTTCCACAATACTAAATACCAAACTCAGACAAATGCTCATCACAAACCTAAACTAACTTCTAGGAAAAGTCACCATAAACAACAGCAAAATGTCAGTGGCCCAAGTAAAGAGACGATCTATGAGACAAACGCAATAACACAAATGATGGTTGAACCAAGCAAGAACATGAACGGTGAGTACAGTCAAGCCTTACTCACATTCTTACAAAGATCTATTGGTTTGATCAATTGAATGTTATTGGATATACGAATCATCATCATCATTTGCCCTGTTTCCTGGCGTTAGAGATCATGGCCCTCCATACGAATATATCCCTTGTTGTTGCAAGTACATCTCTCCACACTTTCCGTCCTCAGCCACTCTGCAAGTCCATCCGATATTGTCTCCCTGGGTTTACATGGTGCTCTCTTTCCCTCCAGGTTTCCTGTTGTGACCAGGTGCTCTAATTTTCTCTTGCCTCTTTAGAATGTTTTTATAAATGTTTGTTTTTTCTTAATCTTTATTAATGTCCATCTTGCGTTTGCCTCCTTCAAGACTGTTTCGTTTCTTTTCTTTGCCATCCATGAAACTCTAAACATTCTTCTTAGAAAACGACATTTCAATTGCCTCAATCCTGTTCTGTCTTTGTGTGTTGAGTGTCACGCTCACAACCATACAACAATACTGGTTCTATGTACATGTAATAATTTGTCTGGTCCGGGGACTTTTCTTGTTTCATCTTTTTCAGTGCTGCTCTAACTTCATCTTTATTATGGGTGGTCCTTCAGCGTTCTTTCTTATAGCATGTTCTTCGTTTCTGTCATCGTCAAACTGGTCTTTAACGTACTCTCACCATCCATGTAATATTTTGTCTTTTTCCATAATAATCGTACCATTTTTAGAGTTTAGGCAAACCAGCTGATGTGCTCATCTTTTTCGTGTGGACAATTTATTCAATGTTTCTTAGCTTCATTGCACTTATTCCTGATTTCCTTGTGTGTCTTTTTGTATTCTTCCTCCTTTCCTTTTGTCTTCCCCATTCTTCCATCAAGTCTAGAACTTATTTTGTCATCCAGTTCTTCTTTGCTTTTCCTTTAACTCTAGGGATTTCTTCACAAAGCTTCATTTATTGAGTTTCTCAACTTTGTCCATTTTTCCTCACTGTCACCAACGTCCTCCAGAACACTGAATTTGTTTTGAACATGTACGATTAAACTTTTCACTATTCGATCTATCTTCTTTAAGAGTCCAAGATTTAGTTTGATGTTACTTTTGGTCTGTTTTTTTTCTTTAGTTTCAGGTAAATCTCCCATTACAAGGTTAACGGTTTTTTTTAGTCAGATTGCAGTAGCTTGAAGACGGTAGGGTGTCACCTGCACAGCATGGCAGTTCCTAAACGGACCAAGGTGCTCCATGGGGAAGCCCTATTTACGTCGTTTACTCTGTTCTCTTTTGGCTGGCCATGTTTATCTTGAGAATATACGATAGTGGTTTCTCGTGGCCTTCCGTCGTTTTTGTACGGACTCTTCGATAGCCTTTGACGTTCCCACGACTACCCACAAGTTCGTGTGTGTGTGTGTGTGTGTGTGGTGTGTGGGTGTGTGTGTGGTGTTGTGTGTGTGTGTGTGTGTGTGTGTGTGTGTGTGTGTGTGGTGTGTGTGTGTGGATACTTTTCTGTCAGGCTTTACTTCATTCCATCTCTTACCCACTGGACGAGGCGGCAGGGAAGTTTTTAGTCCCGTTTTTATTATCCATTGTTTGGTGTCTGTGATTTGTCTGTGACCGTGCGTTCGCGCTTGACAAAGGCTAGTTTGGCCGAAAATTTGCGCTTGTTTTGTTTTGTCTTGTTGGAGACCGCTTACATTGGTTTTCTTGTTCTTCTGGTTTGTGTTTACTTCATTAGCCTTGGTTTCTCTTGAGATGACCACAAGGCACTGTTGTTTTTCTATTACAGTTTACTGCCTTGGCCTTGGTCTCTCCCGAGACACTCACAAGGCAGTGGTGGTATTTACCCATGGCTGGGGGTGTGTTCGTGGGCATGAGAACGATTACGAGTACTACGAATGGTTTAATGTTTTTTAGGCCATCAGGGCACATGGGACATGAGGGACGAGTGGCTTCAACAACATGGAGACATATCACAGACAGACACAGAGACAGAGACAGAGACAGAGACAGAGAGACAGAGAGAGACAGAGACAGAGAAAAGAGAGAGAAAGAAAGAGAAGAACGAGAAGAGAGAGACAGAACAGACAGACAGGACGGGCAGACAAATAGATAGAGAAAGAGAGAGACACAACAACACACAGAGAAAGACAGAGAGAAAAAGAGACAAACAAAGAGGGGAGTGGGAAATGAGAGGAAGAGAGAGAGGTGAGGAGAGAGAGGAGAGAGAGAGAGAAACAGAGACAAAGAGACAGAAAGAGAGAGAGGGGGGAAATGAGAGAGAACAAGAGAGAGAGAGACAGAAAAGAACAGAAAGAAGAGAGACGGAAAACAGAGAAGGGACAGGGACAGAGGACAGGACAAGAGGACAGAGAGAGAGAGGAAGCAGGGAGAAGAGAGAGACGAGAGAGACAGAGAAGAGAGGACAGAGAAGAAGAGGAAGAGAGAGAGACCCTACGAGAGAGAGAGAGACAGAGACAGAGACAGAGACAGAGAAGCAGCAGCCAAGAGATACAAGTCTAAAACATCAGCCATTGTCCTCGGAGAGTCTGCTTCTAATGGTAAGCAGGCGCTCATGCGTGCGTCTGCGTGTAATGAAGATCCCAAGACAATTGCCTAATGAGCAGCTACCGGGAATGCATGTTCACTATTCATGCGGGAAATCAGGCAAACTATTCCACCTGGATGCACGCGCTGTCTGGACGAATATCAATTAAATCTATCTGCCTGAGAATGTCGACTGATTCATAAGACTTGCATGGATGCCCGGAGAGTTTGGGAATTGTGATCAAAATGCAATATGTATATAATCGCGGTTGGTGTTTATATTTTCAGTGTTCGCTTCACCCTGATAGAATTAGGGGCAGGAAGGAGAGAAAACAAAATGCGCAATCCCGTTCTCCCCATTTTGCACACATACACACTATAAAGAATGAGGGACACAGGTTTGTGTGTGTGCTTAATTAAACATTCTTAATAGTATTGTGGTCTTTAGAAAAAATAAATACAAGATACGCTTATAAACGACTTTGATCTGAGTTTTAATAACGAAACCACAAGAGAAAGAAAAGAAAAGAAAATATCAATGTGGGTTAGTAATTTTAGTAATTTATTCGAGTATAGTATTATTGTAGTTTTGGTGGTCATGATGGTACTAGGAGGACCAAATTTAATAGTCGTTGTAGTGACAAATTAATAATAATATGATAATATAATAATATATAATAATAATAATAGATAATGTATAATAATAATATTATATAATAAAGATAATAATAATAATAATAATAACAATAATAACATACTACTACTAAAATAGAAGTAGTAGTAGTCGTAAACAGCACAGAGCAGCAGAGTAGTAGTAAGTAGTAGTAGTTAGTAGTAGCAGATAGTAAGGAGTAGTAAGCAGGTAAAGAAAGGAGGAGGAGGAAGGAAAAAAAATGAAAAGAAGAAGAAGAAGAAAAGAAGAAGAAGAAGAGAAGAAGAAGTTTATTTCTCTAATTGTCATCTGGGTCTATCTTGTCTTCATTTCTAAAATCGATGTGGTTATGTCAAGAAATGTCAATACCAAGAAATCCGACTCGGAGTTTGGTAGGCGCAGAGGTTGAACGTTTTCTTTACAGTCTAAATGTACAAGTTCATCTGCCTTGAAAAGTAAATTAAGTCATTTGAAAGATTGTTATGCCTACAGCGTCAAGTCACCTAGCTGTGGATGACTGTTAGACCAGGTACCCTTCAGGAACAAGGAACGAGAGAGAGAGGAGAGAAGGAGAGAAGACAGAGAGAGAGGAGAGAGAGGGAGGGAGACAGAGACAGAGACAGAGAGAGACAGACAGAGAAAGAGAAAGAGACAGAGAGAGACAAGAGAGAGAGAGAGAGACAGAGACAGAGAGAGAGACAGACGAGAAAGAGAGAGAACAGAGAGAAAAGAGAGAGAGAGAGAAGAGAGAGAGAAGAGGAACAAAAGAGAGAGAGAGAGAAGAGACGAGACAGACAAGAGAGAGAGAGAGAAGAGAGGACAGAAGAGACAGAGAGAGAGAGGAGGAGGAGGATCGCGGAAATCCCGGAAGAGAACCACGACAAGCAATGCTTCAGCCCCTTAAATCCCTTTCATGTAAGGACCAGTTCGAAACAGGGTTTTGGGCTTTGGGATACCTCAGTTGCCCCCCCTGTTATTTTAAAATTGCCTTATCAGATTCAACTAGAAACTACGGTGGCAGAATCCATGTGATGGATGTCCCCAAAAAATTTGCCATGGACACTTTGGTTTTATGTAAAGATTGTAAAACCCCTTCAAAAATTTTTTTTTTTTTCTTTTCAATCAGATCCCGAGGAACGTTTTCGGTGTTTGTGTTTTTTGAGCTCTAGTCCCAACCCCCCCCCCCCCCCCAAACCCAAATAAGAGTGTTTCTGTACGATAGGGGATAGCCCACCAAAACCCCCCAATCGACTTTTACAGGCCCGGGTTTCCCAAAAAATTTTTAACCCCCCCGAAAAAATTTAAAGTCCTTGATAAACGATCTTTCCATGTTTCTAACCCACCCCCTCACCTCTGCCCTCCCGATCTCTTTTTAGGGGGGAAAATTTACTGTCCTTACCCTTTTTTGCCCCAAGCCCCCGTGACAGTTTTGGACAGAAGTGCCGTTCTGGGGTCAGATATTTCGTGTTACATTTTTGTCAAAAAACACCCCTGGCTTGAAAACCCCTGATTTTTAACGTGCAGATTTTAGGGATGTTGTTTTTTTTTTTTGTTTGTTTGTTTTTGTTTGTTTGTTTTTTTTTTTTTGTTTTTTGGTTTTTTTTCAACCCTTGACGTTTGGACTGGGTTTAATGTTTTCGCTTTTTTTTTTCAAAAGTCCCCAGCTAAAACCCAAATTTTGTATGCGTAAAAAATAACAAATTTTTTCTTCACACATTTTAGTCCTGTCAATCCTGCCATCGACAAAATGTGTCAGGTATCTTTACATTTATTTTTTGTCAA
>JAPXFY010004117.1:5000-10000 GCA_030674185.1 Monoplex corrugatus | reverse complement strand
CTAGTCTCACTGCGCGGGTTCGAGTCTTGCTGGAGAATAACTTTTGCTTTTTAAAAGGTCTTTCTTCCCCCCAGCTGTACATGGGTACATGGTTCTATAAGGTTGAGGAAGGTAAAGCAGTCAGTAAAAGAGGGTTTTCTGCTGATGGTGACCTCAGGAAAAGGTTAAGTTTCTATCACCCGTACGTCCTCAGTTTATGGAACAAGTTTTATCCTCTTTCTTTTGAAGTTCTACTGTGATACATGAACTGACCCATCGTCAGTTAACAGAACTTCAAGATTTGGTTGGTAGGGTAATAACTAGCTGGTGAGTTGTGTGTGTTTGTGAGTGGGTGAAGGGTGGTGTGGGGGGTTGTCAGTAGTGGTAGGGTATTTTAAATCTCCCTTGCTCAAGCAGATCTTTCAGAAGGATACACGACATGAGGAGATTTTTTTTTTACTGATTCCTGTTACTTCAGTCTTCTTGCTATTCAACTCCATGCCTTTATTTCTGCTTTCTATTTCTATTATACAGTAGAACACTGATATAAAGAACAACCCCAGGCAAAAAAAATAGTTTTTATATCAGTAGTTCTTTATTTCAGTCAAACCTTTACACACACATTTTATCCCTCACACAACCCCCCCCCCCCTTCCCACTGTTTATCCACGTCCCCAAAGCCATTATACATTCATCTAGAGTCCTAATTTCTTGCCCACGGGTGAAAAAAATGATGTAATGTCAGTTTGTTTTTTTCCCTTTTCGCTCGATTCAAGAATGAATTTCTCCATGTCCCCTAAAGTGTCAAAAAAGGTTTCTCCGCCATTCACAATACAAAAGTCCCTAAGAGTTTTCAAACACTGTTTGGCTTCTGCAGAGCTCACAGCCTTGAGCTGCTCTGCAGGTGCCTCGTCCTCTTCTTCAGGAGGCACAGAACTGGAACCAGCAGCTTTGACTTGGTCCACAATTTCCTGGTCCAAATGCCATCGATCGATAATCTATTTTTAGATCGCCGTCATGATTAGGCGCGGGCAAGCGAGACATTGTGCGATAGTGACCACCGTCCGTGACCAGGCGAATGTGGCCAGGGGGCCGGCCACGTGTTTTCAGGCCCACGTGGGCTAGTTCGTTACTTCAGTCGTGAACAAAGAAAAATAAGACCTTGGTGGGCAAAAACATGAGTTCGTTACAGCCGTCAGTTCGTTAACGCTTGTTCGCTAAATGCGTGAAAATTTAATTGAAATAAAGAGACAAATAAGCGGGGCACAGAAATGCGTTCGTTATTCCCGTCAATTCGTTTCAAGCGTGTTCGTTATAAGTGTGCTCTACTGTATTCACAAGATTTTTGCAGGTCTTTTTCATTTTCTGCAGTTAGAATGGTGTCATCTGCATAACGAAAGTAGTTTTTTCCTCCAACCTTTATCCGAGGACCTTCTTCTAGGTTTCTCATCGTGGTTTGGCTGTAAAGTGAAAATATATCTGGTGCCAGAACACATCCCTGCCCAACCCTCTTTTGATATTTTTGAAAGATCTTATGTGATTGTGTACTCTCGTCGCTGTTGTTTGTTCCCTATACATATTCTTTATCATTCTTAGATGAATTCCATCAACATTGAGCTTTTCTAGTTGGTTGATCAATTCTTCGTGTCTTAGGATGTTAATGGCATTAATAGTTCCCTGCCCCTTAACAAATCCACATTGTTTTTCTGCTATTTCTCTTTTGATTCTATTCCTTGTCCTCATCAGGATTACTTTGAATAGAATCGTTGTCACACGACTCATCAAGCTGATTGTACGATGGAGTTTGCATTCTATAGCCCCTGCCTTCTTAAGAAGTGCAATGAAAATTGATTTTGACATATCTTTAGGGATTTTTCCAGTGTCATATTTTTCATTTAGAAGGATGTTATTTTTTCAATACCCCACGATACAAACTTTTTTCTCTCTCCCTTCACAGGCTCCAAGCCATATTGGTTTTAGCCTGTCCCTTGGTGGGTGTCTGCTAGAGGGGCAGCAACAGCTTTTCCATATCACCATGCTCAGGCTTGTGCACAGGAGGCAATTACACAGCTCCATAATTTTGGTGTATTGATGGTGGCTAATTGTGGTACTGATTTATTTGGTTATATGGGATGTCCACGTCCTGCCTCGGTATAGACTAATAGCGACAGAGATGATGTGATACCACTTTTGAAATCTATTAGGACATTTTCTCATTTTGGACTTCTTGTTGTTTTTGTCGCTGTTGTTGTTTTGACGATGGCTGGAGGGGAAGGAGGTCAACATTTTGTGCTGACGGGTCAGGGCGTGGAGTCTACGTGTAATATAGGGAGTCGTGACTTCGTGATTTTTTGCCAGTTTACCAAACGCATGGATAATATATAGGGCTTGCTTTCATCAAACTGACATTATAGGGCTTGCTTACATCAAACGTATGGATAAAATACAGGGCTTGCTTACATCAAACTGACATTATAGGGCTTGCTTTCATCAAACTGACATTATAGGGCTTGCTTACATCAAACGTATGGATAAATTACAGGGCTTGCTTACATCAAACTGACATTATAGGGCTTGCTTTCATCAAACTGACATTATAGGGCTTGCTTACATCAAACTGACATTATAGGGCTTGCTTACATCAAACTGACATTATAGGGCTTGCTTACATCAAACTGACATTATGGGGCTTGCTTTCATCAAACTGACATTATAGGGCTTGCTTTCATCAAACTGACATTATAGGGCTTGCTTACATCAAACTGACATTATAGGGCTTGCTTACATCAAACTGACATTATAGGGCTTGCTTACATCAAACTGACATTATAGGGCTTGCTTACATCAAATGTATGGATAATGTATAGGGCTTGCTTACATCAAACTGACATTATAGGGCTTGCTTACATCAAACTGACATTATAGGGCTTGCTTACATCAAACTGACATTATAGGGCTTGCTTACATCAAACGTATGGATAATATATAGGGCTTGCTTACATCAAACTGACATTATAGGGCTTGCTTACATCAAACTGACATTATAGGGCTTGCTTTCATCAAACGTATGGATAATATATAGGGCTTGCTTTCATCAAACTGACATTATAGGGCTTGCTTTCATCAAATGTATGGATAATATATAGGGCTTGCTTTCATCAAACGTATGGATAATATATAGGGCTTGCTTTCATCAAACTGACATTATAGGGCTTGCTTACATCAAACGTATGGATAGTATATAGGGCTTGCTTTCATCAAACTGACATGTATTTTGAGTATGTAAATACTGTCTTCCAAAATATGAAACTGAAATTGGGTATTTTGATTATGATGAATTGTTTGATTGTCGTTCAGGGAGTGGATACTGTCTGATTGTACTTACAACATTCTCAACTGCTTTGCGGCGGTTCTCCCAAAGAGCGGGGTTCATGTCATCTGCCATGTCGTTTACATCTGGCCTGTGTCTGTTGGTGCCTCCTTTCTTGTTCAGGTGAGTGAGTGGAAGACACAAGGTTTCTTTTATTTGTCATAAAAGCCCAAGAAAGGTCGCAAGATATGGTGTAGATAAAATCATGTGTGTGTCTATATGTAGTCATCATCATCATCATCATCATCATCATCATCATCATCATCATCATCAGGTGCCCTGCCGCATGGCGTTGGCGACCATGGACTTCCTACCATCTCTATCTCTCGTTGCCCCCAGCATCTCCCCCACCCTCCTCATCCCCAGCCACTCTGCAAGTCCGTCCAGCATTCTCTCCCTGGGCATACCTGGTGCTCTCTTTCCCTCCAGCTTTCCCGTTATGACCAGGTGCTCCAATCCCCCTTCCTCATAAAATGGCCTATAAATGTTGCTTGTCTTTTTCTAATCATCCTTATGAGTGATCTACTTGTGTCTGCCTCCATCAAGACTGTCTCGTTTGTTTTCTTTGCTGTCCATGGAACTCTCAACATTCTTCTGAGAAACCACATCTCGGCTGCCTCAATCTTGTTCTGGCTTTGCTTGCTGACTGTCCACGCCTCGCATCCGTACAACAGTATTGGTTCTATCTAACATTCAAGGACTCTCTTTCTGATGTTAACTGATCATCTTCTTGAATGTTGTTTTGGCTTGGCCGATTCTGCCAGCTATTTCTGATGTGCATCTGCCGTCTGATGAAATGACCGTTCCCAGGTATTTGAACTTATTAACCTGTGTCAAGGTTGTGCCATTTGCTGTTATTTTGCATGAGGGGATTTCATGTTTTTTACTGATCACCATGACTTCAGTCTTCCTGCTGTTTAGTTCCAACCCCTTACCTTTGCTTTCTATTTCTAGTATATTCACAAGGTTTTGTAGGTCCATTTCATTTTCTGCAATTAGCACGGTGTCATCTGCGTACCGAATGTTGTTTATCATTTTCCCTCCAACCTTTAATCCAGGGTCTTCTAGGTTTCTCATGTTTTCGCTATATTGTGAAAACAGATCTGGAGACAAAACACAACCCTGTCTGACTCCTCTTTTGATGTTTTGTAAAGAGCTTATATTGTTTTCTATTCTCATTGCAGCTGTTTGTTCCCAGTACATATTCCTGACAGATCCAGGTACCTGTTTACCATTAGGTATTCAGTGTTGCTGCCATGACGGAAAAGATTTTCCCTTCGACGTTCAGAAGTGATATTGGTCTGAAATGGCTGACGTCACTTGAGTTCTGTTCTTTTGGAACGTACACTCCATCAGCTATCATCCATTGGTTGCTGATCTTCATGTTCCTCCATACTGATCTTATCACTTTGTGGAGCCACTCGAGGACACTGTGACATTTCTGTATAATAGATAGGGTATTCTGTTAGGCCCAGGTATTGATTTGGCTCTGGTTTGCTCCACCACTTTTTCTTCCTGGACTGGTCTTGTATCCCACATGAAGACCCACACCAGGTGATGAGGACCAGTATGCCTGCTCATCTGTCGGATTGGCAGGAGAGTCCATCATCTATTTATACATGAATACATATGAATGTAGTTCCTCTGTTGT
>JAPXFY010004117.1:0-2500 GCA_030674185.1 Monoplex corrugatus | reverse complement strand
ATACTTTAAAGTTGAATGAAACAATGTGTAAGATGATTGTTTTCAATGTGCAGGTATTTGACAGGTGACTGTTTTCAATGTGCAGGTATTTGACAGAAATATACTCATGGAGAGGTTGTCTCATCTTGTCGAGCAGTATCACACTTCACACCACCATCTTCTCTCTCCTGCTCACCTCCCCCCTTCTCCACACCACCAAGCCATCAGAGAACATTGCTTCTCCACTTCCACCAGATTCAGACCTCTTGGAGCTGTCAGGTTCAAGTGTATCACCCCAGATTGTACTTTGTCTGGATCCTGCTGATGAGACGATTCTGGGCCATTTAGCTGTGAAAGAGTCAACTTTCTTTGTTGATGACGATGCTATCGGAAATATACCCTGTGACCTGTTAAGCTCAAAGGCATCAGATAAACAACAGTTCACGAGTAATGTGGAATCGCAGGTGAAACCTGAATTTCGAAACTCAGATGAAGCCTCACCTTGGCACACTCAAGGAGACAAAGTCACGTGTAACACTCACAAAGAAGCAGGCAGCTCTCAGAATCTTAGTGGCACACCATTTTCATCTGAGGAATCTACTTCTTTTGAAACCCGCAAATTTCTCATTGACTATAACTGCTATTTATGCAATGAAATTCACACCATGTCTGACAATGAAGAAAACACCGTAGAGATGGCTAGGCCCAGGCTACTGAAAACAAAACACAATGATGATGAAATTGGCAAATTTCTTACAGAAGACACTGGTAATTCAAAGGGAAAAAGTAAGATTGCATCTGAGACTGAAGAAAACCAGATTCTAGAGATGACCGGAACTCGATTAGGAAAATACGAAACCAGTCCAGGTGAAAAGGGCAAATTCCTAAAGGAAAATACTTGCCATTTACAAGATGAAACAGAGACTGAAAATGATCAATTTCTCATGGAAAATGCACACCATTTTCAGAACGTGACTGAAATTTCGTTTGACACAGGAAAAACTCAGTCAAAGAGGACCATGCCTGGGTTAGAGAAATTAGGACCCGATTCTTTTGGAATGGGCAAAGTTCTTACAGAAAATGCTCACAGCTTACAAGGCAGTGCAGAAACTATGTGTGATGTTAAAGAGGACCATTCAAAGAAGTTCAGAAATAGACAGAGGAAGGCTGAACCCTGTTCTTCTGAAAAGAGCAAATTTCTCAAAGACACTTTACGAGACAAAACTGAAACCAGCGAAGGAAATTCTCCAACCAGAGCTAAACTACTGAAGTGGGCCCATGAAGCCAACTTTGTGACCAATCCTGTATACATCACATTAGTACTGACTGCAGTACTCAATTTTGTGATCTTCTGCACTTTCATATTTTTTGTCCTGGATATTGCCATGATCCAAGGGTGGTCGCTGGACGATGGTGTTATGCTGAGTTTTGTGATCATGGTGTCCAATCTGGTCGTACGTGCTTCTTTAGTGATAGTCAACTTGCATCCGAGGATAAACAGTATCATCATTCTGGCACTGACAGGAATAGTTGGAAGCGTAGGTGTCAGTTTAATTGGACAGGTGAGTGTAGTTCTTATTGTGTGTGTGTGGGGGGGGGGAGGGTATGTTTGCCTGCATTGTTGGACTAACATCATTACACCCGTTACCATGACAGTATTACCTTTCCGGAGCTGACTGGCATTGTTGGAAGGCTTGGTGTCACTTCCATTGAACAAGTTAGTGTAGTCTTTGTGTCTGTGTTTATGTGTGCGTGTTTGTGTGCATGTGCACGCGCTTCTGTGCGTGCATTTGTGTGAATGTCTGTCTGCATTGTAATAATGACAGTGTCTCCATTTCTGGACTGGCTGGAACAGTTGGATGTCCAGGTAATGGTTTTATTGCAAAGGTGAGCGAATTATGTGTGTGTGTGTGTGTTTGTATGTGTGCGTGTGTGTGCGTGCGTGCACGTGTGTGTATGTGTGTGTGTGTGTGTGTGTGTGTGTGTGTGTGTGTGTGTGTGTGTGTGTGTGTATGTGTTTGATGTGTGTGTGTTTGTATGTATGTATATTTGTCTGTCTTTGTTTCTCTTTTCTTTCTCTCTTTGACCTTCTCTTTCCCTTCCTCCTACTCTTTCTCCTTTTTCTACTTCTTCTTCTTGTGCTGACTTAGAGAAAGACAAGAATGTGCATAATGTGTGTTGTGGTGTGACACAATCTGTGATAGATGTTGTACCAGGGGATCAGACAGTGGGGATGATGGTGAAAATTTACATGATGACAACGAAACAATGACACATGCCTGCTGAAAGGTCTGCAAACATCTAAAGGAAATAATGATATCATTGAAAAACTAAAGACACAAATAATATACAGATCCGCCACAGTTCCAGCCATAAAGGAATCAGACCCCACGCTCAAGAGAGTCGAGAGTAGGTAATCTCCATCTGGACTTGTTGGGCAAAGGCCCACCAACAACACTAACAAAACCGCTGATATGTCAACCACATGATTGATTGTGACTGATTGTAAAAGTGTTTTATC
>JAPXFY010004116.1:10000-12500 GCA_030674185.1 Monoplex corrugatus | reverse complement strand
TACAAAGACAAACAACACAGATGGACGGGAGGTACAAGGACAGACAACACAGAAAGACAGAGGATACAAGGACAGACAACACAGAAGGACAGAGGTACAAGGACAGACAACACAGAAGGACAGGAGGTACAAGGACAGACAACACAGAAAGACAGGAGATGCAAGGACAGACAACACAGAAGGACAGGAGATACAAGGGCAGACAATACAGAAAGACAGGAGATACAAGGACAGACAACACAGAAGGACAGGAGATACAAGGACAGACAACACAGAAGGACAGGAGGTACAAAGACAGACAACACAGAAAGACAGGAGGTACAAGGAGACAGACAACACAGAAGGACAGGAGGTACAAAGACAGACAACACAGAAAGACAGGAGGTACAAGGACAGACAACACAGAAAGACAGGAGGTACAAGGACAGACAACACAGAAAGACAGGAGGTGCAAGGACAGACAACACAGAAAGACAGGAGGTACAGGACAGACAACACAGAAAGACAGGAGGTACAGGACAGACAACACAGAAAGACAGGAGGTACAAGGACAGACAACACAGAAAGACAGGAGGTACAGGGACAGACAACACAGAAGGACCGGAGGTACAAGGACAGACAACACAGAAAGACAGGAGGTACAAGGACACACAACACAGAAGGACAGGAGGTACAGGACAGACAACACAGAAAGACAGGAAGTACAAGGACAGACAACACAGAAGAACGGGGGGTACAAGTACAGACAACACAGAAGAACGGGGGGTACAAGGACAGAGGTCACAAACGGAGGACAGAGGGGTGGAGGGAGATGGAGCGCAGTAAACTAAATCTCATTTCCCTCAACCTCTTCCAGTAGTTCCAGTAATGGCGTGAAAGACAAAAAAAATAAGAGAGGAAGAAAAAAGACATAGAGAGAGGAAAAAACAAGTGGGGAGGAGAGGAGAAAAAGAAAAAGACAGAGAAGAATGCGAGAAGAAAGACAAGAAGAAAGAATGCGAAGAAGAAGAAGAATGCGAAGAAGAAGAAGAAGAAGAAGAAGAAGAAGAAGAAGAGAGAAGAAGAGAAGAAAGAAGAAGAAGAAGAAGAAGAAGAAGAAGAAGAAGAAGAAGAAGAAGAAGAAGAAGAAGAAGAAGAAGAATGCGAAGAAGAAGAAGAAGAATGCGAAGGAAGAAGAAGAAGGAATGCGAAGAAGAAGAAGAAGAAGCGAAGAAGAAGAAGAGAAGAAGAAGAAGAAGAAGAAGAATGCGAAGAAGAAGAAGAATGCGAAGAAGAAGAAGAATGCGAAGAAGAAGAAGAAGAAGGAAGAAGAAGAAGAAGAAGAAGAAGAAGAAGAAGAAGAAGAAGAAGAAGAAAGAAGAAGAAGAAGAAGAAGAAGAAGAAGAAGAAGAAGAAGAAGAAGAAGAAGAAGAAGAAGAAGAAGAGAAGAAGAAGAAGAAGAAGAAAGAAGAAGAAGAAGAAGAAGAAGAAGAAGAAGAAGAAAAAGAAGAGAAGAAGAAGAAGAAGAAGAAGAAGAAGAAGAAGGAAGAAGAAGAAGAGAAGAGAAGAGAAGAAGAAGAAGAAGAAGAAGAAGAAGAAGAAGAAGAAGAAGAAGAAGAAGAAGAAAGAAGAAAGAAGAAAGAAGAACAAGAACAAGAACAAGAACAAGAACAAGAACAAGAACAAGAACAAGAACAAGAACAAGTAGAAGGAAACAGACGGTTCAGTCTAAGCAGTGTTAGTTTCAGTGTCTTAAGACAGTTTCTCTGCGCCTATAACCGAATTCCATATGCGCTGATGCCACAAATGCTACATGATAGAGAACAGTCAAACTGGTTGCGGTATGAGCCATGATACAGAATGACTTTCAGAACGAAACTCTTGACTGGAAAGGGGAAAGAACTGGCTAGTGCATTGTGCATAGAACTCTGTGAGAGATGTGTATTTCATTGAATAGCTTGTATACTACCACGTAAACGATTACGTGTGGTGACCCATAAACATTTATATCAGTGACAGAGCAGGGTGAACAACCTCATTCAGAGTTGTCGGAAGGAGGGAGCAGCTCAAGGTCATCCAGAACTGGCGTCAATGAGATTTGTTCTTATACCGCAGGGACAGCAACAGGGAGAGGTGGGTGGGGGTGAGGGAGTGGGGGTGCTTTCTGGCAGGTTGGAGAAATGATCCCTCCACCGTTCCCTAGTGCTTTTTATGGATCAGAGAGAGTGTGTTATCATAAAATCCATAAATCATGTCGAACCATAAAACCTCACCAGCGTGAAGGAGTTATGTGGAGGATTATGATGCCTGTCGTGTTTATGTTGTATTATATCAGATGGGATCTGCAGGGTAAGGCATAGGGTAGTGGTGTTTATGTTGTATTCTATCACTGCAGGGTAAGGCATAGGGTAGTGGTGGTTATGTTGTGTTCTATCACTGCAGGGTAAGGTATGGGGTAGTGGTGTTTATGTTGTATTCTATCACTACAGGGTAAGGCATAGGGTAATGGTGTTTATGTTGT
>JAPXFY010004116.1:0-5000 GCA_030674185.1 Monoplex corrugatus | reverse complement strand
TTTTGTGCCGATGAATTGTCAAACAGCATCAAACATACTGCACAAAATTTGATTCAGATAAATTAAAAAACAAACACAATATGTGGGCGCTTATGTCTTAAAGCATTTTCATCACACATAACAAAACATTTTCACCACACATAACAAAGCATTTTCATCACACATAACAAAGCATTTTCATCACACATAACAAAGCATTTTCACCACACATAACAAAGCATTTTCATCACACACAACAAAGTATTTTCATCACACACAACAAAGTATTTTCATCACACACAACAAAGTATTTTCATCACACAGAACAAAGTATGTTCATCACACACAACAAAGCATTTTCATCACAAATAACAAAGTATTTTCATCACACACAACAAAGTATTTTCATCACACAGAACAAAGTATTTTCATCACACATAACAAAGCATTTTCATCACACATAACAAAGCATTTTCACCACACATAACAAAGCATTTTCACCACACATAGCAAAGCATTTTCATCACACATAACAAAGCATTTTCATCACACATAACAAAGCATTTTCACCACACATAACAAAGCATTTTCATCACACACAACAAAGTATTTTCATCACACACAACAAAGTATTTTCATCACACATAACAAAGTATTTTCATCACACATAACAAAGCATTTTCATCACACATAACAAAGCATTTTCACCACACATAACAAAGCATTTTCATCACACATAACAAAGCATTTTCATCACACATAACAAAGCATTTTCATCACACATAACAAAGCATTTTCATCACACACAACAAAGCATTTTCACCACACATAACAAAGCATTTTCACCACACACAACAAAGTATTGGACCTGCTCAGATTAATCTTGTGCATCTCAGATTATACCGTAGTCTGTGTAAGTACGTAAGTGCTCTGAACTGTTTGAAAATCTGTTCATAGACAGACTACAGTTCCTTGCTGACAATTTCTAATTAATATTTATATAAAGTCGTGTCCTGGACTTTTAATGACTGAAATGAAACTTGCAGAATAAGATTGTTGTTTTGAAATACACCCGTTTATCAGATGTAGTTAAAGTTTGTCCTACAATAACAACTTCCTCTTCTTCTTCTTCCTTATATCAGATGTAGTTAAAGTTTGTCCTACAATAACAACTTCCATTTCTTCTTCTTCCTTAATCTATGAAGAGTCATCAGGGCGTCCCAACTAAAGAACTCTTCACCACATTCCTTCAGCTTTGTCGGTTCCATCCCAAAGCCTGGGTTTCTGCAATGATATCTCTGGCCAATGCTGTCAGTCCATCGGTTTCTTGTTTTTTTGTTTGTTTTGTTTTGTTTTGTTTTTCTTTAGTGACCTGTCTGTGACCAATGCGGTATGGTCTCTGCATATCTGTTGCTCATGCAGTGTGTGTGGGGCAAGTCACACCTGACGGCATCCATCCATCACCAGATGGGATGTTACTATTGTGCTCATTCCCCACATGGGGGTGGGGGGTGGGTGGGTGGGGCAGGTAGTACTGGGTTACATGGTAACCAGTAACAGACCACAACCTCTGACCTTCTGTTACCCATTTTAAAACGACATAAAATTCAACTTGCTGACGATGCATTTTACAGACAGTCTTGAAAATGTTTAGAATGCCCTTGTCTTCACGATTTTCAACTGTCCTGGAATCTTTTAGTGTGCGCAGGCCATAAAGGCACACGGGTACGACTCGTTTTTTTGTCCCCTTCCAAAGAACTAAAAGTTCAGTTCGATTTTCCGGTCAAACTGAGAAGAAAAATGGAGGCCTCAACGGAAAACGAACCCTGGAACCTCGAATTTACTTATTGGCAGCCGAACGTCTGAACCATTCTGCCACCTGTCTGTCGTTATATTATTGATGTACTGATGTCTTTTGTTCAGTGTTTTTAGTTGTAAAAAGATACGTACATAAATAGCGGCAAGTTTTAAAATAGGTTTTAGCTAACTAGTCAACCGACCGACCAGTCAACCAACCAACCAACCAACCAACCAACCAACCAACCAACCAGCCAACCAACCAACCAACCAACCACCAACCAACCAACCAACCAACCAACCAAACAACCAACCAACCAACCAACTAACCAACCAACCAACCAACCAACCAACCAACCAACCAACCAACCAACCAATCAACCAACCAACCAACCAACCGACCAACCAACCAACCAACCGACCAACCAACCAACCAACCAACCAACCAACCAACCAACCAACCAACCAACCAACCAACCAACCAACCAAGCTGTAACATCAGACAAAAAGCCAACAAAACAGCTCCTACCTTCACACCTGTCACACAACAGACGGGAAAGGTCAGTGCAGCAGAAATCAGTTCCAGACCTCCAGGTGATATTTCAGACACTGATCCAGGAGAACAGACGATCCCCTGACCGTTTCCAGACCTTCATTCCATGTCGGCCAGTGATGGGAATGGAGGAGGAGGGGGTTACAACTTGAGCAGTCTGAAAAAGCAAGGAATTATGTTAGGATCAGAGCACAGGGGTCACCTTCAGGGCACCGTCATTAAAATCGATCAACATAGTTTTGGGTGCTATGGTTTTCACTGGAACTGCCAAAAGGTGGGCTCACTTTTTTTTTTAAACAATTATCAAAATCCAACAACAGACGCAACACAGACAAGAAAAACAGATTTGAAAACAGTCACATGTTGACTTTCAGAATTTTCTTTCCCTAACCCTTTGACTCCCGCACCCTATCTCCTGACCGCAAAAAAACTTAACCCTTTGACCGCCTCACCCTTTCCATCAGCTTCCTGCAGGAAACGGGTGGATAGGGTGAGACAGTCAAAGGGTTAAGTTTTTGCTTTGGAAACATGGTTGACGATACAAGATGCTGGAGGAAGGACAGGGTGCAGGAGTCAAAGGGTTAAAGCTGGTGGTGATATGTTGCTATTCAAAGAAGTGACACAGGAACACGGTCACCAAATGGGGGTTAAAATATTCCATTGCTGAATGCATTTTCGCACGTCTATAATTTTATTATGTTTTCTTCTGGCACCACATGTGTGAAGTCACACACAGGAAAATGTACACAACAAAGTACATAATGTGTACAACTGTACAACCTGCCTGTACCATCAGGTCACCAGGTACTGTCAAACTAACGATGTGCGCCAAACGATACGAAAGGGGAAAGTGTCAAATACAGACGAACTGACCGTAGGTAAAGATGTCTCAGCTCACATAATCAAAACAAGCTTACATATCCGACAACAAACACATATGGATACATTTGTACAGATCCGGCTAAGGATATACGAAAATGATAGTTCATAGAAATACGACTTTTGTAGTCATAAAGACAAAGAAAGAAATATGCAGACAGACAGATAGACAGAGAGATAGAAAGACACAGACAGAGACAGAGAGACAGAGACAGAAAGGCAGAGAGAGACAGAAAGACAGAGAGACAGAGAGACAGAGAGACAGAGAAACAGAGAAACAGAGACAGAAAGGCAGAGAGAGACAGAGACAGACAGAGAGACAGAGACAGACAGAGAGACAGAGAGACAGACAGACAGACCGAGACCGAGACCAGGACAGACGGAGAGGACAGAGACAGAGAGACAGAGAGAAAGAGAGACAGAGAGACAGAGAGACAGAGAGACAGAGAGAGACAGAGAGACAGAGAAACAGAGACAGAAAGGCAGAGAGAGACAGAGACAGACAGAGAGACAGAGAGACATAGAGACAGAGACAGACAGAGAGACAGAAAAACAGACTGAGACCAGGACAGATGGAGAGGACAGAGACAGAGAGACAGACAGACAGATGACCGACCGATCGACCGACCGACCGACCGACTGATGACCGACCAACGGACAGACAGACAGAGAGACAAGACAGAGAATCAGACAAGACAGACAAAACACAGAGAGAGAGACACACACACACAGACAAACAGATGAACAAACAAACACTAGTATTTTTACCACCTGAAGTCTGACTCCACCAGCACCAAGTTTACTGAGGGGCTGTGACTGAAGGTAAGCCCCCTTTGGTCAAAGTCCCTACAGAAAAATCAATGATAGTGACAGACCTGGTAACATCCAGTAATTCGCTTAAAACCCTATCAGTCTTGTTGAAAATCCCATTAACCACTTCAATCCTCCTTGTGTACGTGTGGAGTGCTGTTAATTTTACACCAGTGACGTTCAAAATGTGGTAGAACTGTCCACAGACTGGTTTCTCAAAACCCTAGAGATGGAGCACCGCCCTATCTTGGGTCCTAATGTGCCTCATTGATATGACTTGGAGACAAACACTGCCCTATCTTGGTCTTAATGTGCCTCATTAATGTGACTTGGAGACAAACACTGCCCTGTCTTGGGTCCTAATGTGCCTCATTAATACGACTTGGAGACAAACACTGCCCTATCTTGGGTCCTAATGTGCCTCATTAATGTGACTTGGAGACAAACACTGCCCTATCTTGGGTCCTAATGTGCCTCATTGATATGACTTGGAGACAAACACAGCCCTATCTTGGGTCCTAATGTGCCTCATTGATATGACTTGGAGACAAACACTGCCCTATCTTGGGTCCTAATGTGCCTCATTGATATGACTTGGAGACAAACACTGCCCTATCTTGGGTCCTAATGTGCCTCATTGATATGACTTGGAGACAAACACTGCCCTATCTTGGGTCCTAATGTGCCTCATTGATATGACTTGGAGACAAACACTGCCCTACCTTGGGTCCTAATGTGCCTCATTGATATGACTTGGAGACAAACACTGCCCTATCTTGGGTCCTAATGTGCCTCATTGATATGATTTGGAGACAAACACTGCCCTACCTTGGGTCCTAATGTGCCTCATTGATATGACTTGGAGACAAACACTGCCCTACCTTGGGTCCTAATGTGCCTCATGATATGACTTGGAGACAAACACTGCCCTACCTTGGGTCCTAATGTGCCTCATTGATATGACTTGGAGACAAACACTGCC
>JAPXFY010004115.1:5000-15000 GCA_030674185.1 Monoplex corrugatus | reverse complement strand
CACGCACACAGACACACACACACACAGACACACACACACATACACACACACATGTGTATATATGTATATATATATATATACATATACACATATATGTATACATATGTATATGTATATGTGTTATATATATGTACTATATATATATACATCATATATATGTATATGTATATATATATATATATGTGTGTGTATGTCTCTGTGTGTGTGCGTGTGTGTGTGTGTGTGTGTGTATGTGTGTGTGTGTGTGTGTGTGTGTGTGTATGCGTGAGCGTGAGAGAAACAGCGAGAGAGAGAGAGAGAGAAAGAGAGAGGAGAGAGAGAGAGAGAAAGAGACAGACAGAGAGAGACAGAGAGAGAGAGAGAAAGAGAGAGAGAGAGACAAAGACAGACAGACAGACAGAGAGAGACACAGAGAGAGACACAGAGAGAGAAAGTGAGAGACAGACAGACAGACAGACAGACAGACAGACAGACAAACAGAGAGAAGATGACGGCTTGGGTCACAGGTCACACACCTTACTCCCATCCTGTCCTCACCTCCCAGTTTGTGTGTGTGCATTGTGTCCTGTGGATTTGTTCGTTGTTAGTGGACTGCTTTGATGAATGATGAGAGTGCGCGCCTTGGCTGGATTCTTGGATCAAGATTTGGCGCCTTATAGATATTGATATTTTTATCATTATCATTATCATCATTAAGGCTTGTGCCATGATCACCATACACATGGCACCTGTAACGTTAGTGCATATGGAATTCGTTCCGAGTGCGCAGACGTCATCACGAGAAACTGAAACTGAAATTATTCTTAGTAGTAGATAGTAGATAGTAGGCCTCCTTCGGTCATGACTGACCATGGACAAAGTACATCCGTTCTAATGTCTAGATGGGCTGTCTGCTTGGTCCAAGCAGCGTCGCCTGTGACTGTACAGACCAATGCGAGAGAGGCAATCTCTGTCGCAGCGGTCGCATGTGTATGCTGATTCTGGTCTGTTGGCTGTCATCCCTTTTCTGCGAACTCGCTTTTCTGCTGCAGCAGCTGACAGTTTGTCCTCACCAATCCGCAGCTGTTTCTTGAGAGTAGTTCTCCAGCTGTTGCGGTCGTCTGCGAGGTCCTCCCAGGACTCAGTGTTGATCTCAAGCGCCTTCATGTCACGCTTGCAAACGTCTTTGTATCTCAGCTGTGGGCGGCCAATGTTTCTCTGCCCTGTGGCAAGCTCACCATAAAGGATGTCTTTTGGGATGCGACCATCTTCCATGCGGCGAACGTGGCCCAACCAGCGCAGCCGACGCTGTCTCAGCATGGTATGCATGTTTGGGAGGCCAGCGCAGGTTAGGACTTCGGTGTTGGTCACCTTGTCTTGCCAGGAAATGCCAAGTATGCGCCGTAGGCTTCTCAGGTGGAAGGTATTGAGCCTTTTCTCCTGATGAGCATGCGTGGTCCACGCCTCGCTGCCATACAGCAAGGTGCTGAGGACACAGGCGTTGTATACAGCCATCTTTGTCTTTGTGGTCAGCTTGGGATTTGTCCACACCCTTTGTGTGAGGCGGGCTAGTGTTGTGGCTGCCTTCCCGATCCTCTTGTCGACCTCTGTGTCAAGGGAGAGGTTTTCGGTGATGGTGGACCCAAGATATGTGAATTGATGGATGGCTTCAAGCTCGTAGTCATCAATGGTGATGGCTGGTGGAGATGGCGTGTCTTGGCCCAGGACGTTTGTCTTCTTAAGACTGATGGTCAGACCAAAATCTTTGCAGGCCTGGGAGAAGCGGTCCATTAGTGACTGCAAGTCCCGCTGAGTATGGGTCACAACTGCAGCATCGTCGGCAAATAGCATGTCTCTGATGAGGGCTTCACGGACCTTTGTCCTTGCTCTGAGGCGGGCGAGGTTGAAGAGCCTGCCATCTGATCTGGTCCGCAGGTGGATCCCTTCTTGCGCTGTGCTGAACGCATGCCTCAGGAGGAGAGCGAAGAAGATTCCAAAGAGGGTTGGGGCCAGGACGCAGCCTTTTTCACACCGCTGCGTACGTGGAAGGGCTTGGAGAGGTTTCCGTTGAACTGCACCATCCCTTTCATGTTTGAGTGGAAGGACTCAATTAAGCTGAGCAGTTTGGGGGGGCAGCCGATTTTTCGGAGAGCCCTGAAAAGGCCATCTCTGCTGACTAGGTCAAAGGCCTTGGTGAGGTCAATGAATGCCACATACAGGGGTATCCGCTGCTCTCTGCACTTCTCCTGGATTTGGCGAAGGGAGAAGACCATGTCTACCGTGGATCTCTCTGCTCGAAAACCACACTGTGATTCCGGGTAGACGCGTTCAGCCAGTTTCTGCAGGCGGATTAGGAGGACCCGAGCATAGACTTTGCCAACAATGCTGAGGAGCGAGATACCTCTGTAGTTGTTGCAGTCGCTCCTTTCGCCCTTGTTTTTGTACAGGGTGACGATCTTGACGTCCCTCATGTCCTGTGGTACAGCTCCCTCATTCCAACACTGACAGAGAACTGCGTGCAAAGGGTGCAGAAGAGAAGTCTTGCAGTGCTTGATGAGGTCTGGGGGAATTCCGTCGTTGCCAGGTGCCTTCCCTGATGCCAGGCTATCAATGGCCTTGCTGAGTTCGTCCACAGTTGGCTCTGCGTCAAGTTCTTCCATTACCGGCATGCACTTGATGGCATCGAGGGCTAAGGGGGACACCATGTTCTGTGTGGAGTAGAGGTCGGAGTAGTGTTCCGCCCATCTTTCCATCTGTTGGCTAGGATTGCTGATTACTTCCCCAGTGGAGGATTTGAGGAGGGCGATCTTGCTCTGTGTTGGTCCCAGTGCCTTCTTGATGCCATCATACATTCCTCGGATGTTGCCTCTTTCAGCAGCACTCTGTATCTCTTTGCTGAGCTCTGTCCAGTACTCGTTTGCCCAGCGCCTGGCGTTAAGCTGAACCTTACTTCTGGCAGCCCTGAGGATTTGCAGGTTCTTCTCACTGGGTGACCGCTTATACTTGGTGAGTGCGGCACGCTTGGCCTCAACAGTGGGAGTCATCTCTGATGATTTGGCCTCAAACCAGTCGTGGGACTTCACAGTTTTCTTCCCAAAGGTGGCCATAGCAATGCGGTGCATGGTGTCTCGTAGCGTTTCCCATCTCTCAGTGGCAGAGTCTCTGGGCTGCAATGCATCGTATTCTCTCTGAAAGGCCTCTGCGAACTGTTCTACAAGATCTGGCTGAGACATCTTGCTGACGTCAATGCGAGGGTTCCCTTGTTTCTTTGAGCAGTGGAACTTCTTTGGTTGTAGCCTGATCTTGCAACATACCAGAGAGTGGTCTGTGTCGCAGTCTGCGCTGTGATAAGAGCGAGTGTGGAGAACGTTTTTGATAGCGGCACGTCTTACTAGGATCAAATCCAGTTGGTGCCAATGTTTTGAGCGGGGATGCCTCCAGGAGACTTTGTGCTGAGGCTTCGTCTTGAAGAAGGAGTTGGCGATGCACAGTTCATGGCAGGCGCAAAACTCAAGCAGTCGCTGTCCATTCTCATTCATTTTCCCCACTCCAAAGGAACCGAGGCAGAAGGGCCATGAGTCATTGTCTGCACCCACTCTGGCGTTGAAGTCGCCCAGGAGAACATGTTGTTCTGTCCTGGGGATGTTCCTTATGGTTGATGCAAGATTTTCATAGAACTCATCCTTGGTGTCTGGAGAGGCGGACAGAGTTGGGGCATAAACGCTGATGAGAGTGACATAGCCTTCGGTGGTGTTGAGGCGGAGAGTCAAGAGTCGTTCTGAACCGCCGCTGCCTGGTTCAATCATGTTCAGCAGGCTGTTCCTTACTGCAAAGCCTACTCCGTGCTCTCTTGGGGCATCAGAACTCTTTCCTTGCCAGAAGAAGGTGTAGTCCCTTTCCTTTAGTGTTCCTGAGTCAGCCAGCCGTGTTTCCTGCAGAGTGGCAATGTCCACATTGAGCCTCTTTAGTTCGCTGTTTATGACGGCGGTCTTTCTGGCGTCGCTGATGTCTTGCAGATCTTGGGAGAGCCCAGGCATCATTGTTCGGACATTCCAACAGCCCAGATTCACTGCTGATCCTTTTCCTGATCCGTTTCTTGAATTTGAATTTTTCTTTTTGTTTGGTGTGGTAATTAACGACCTGCTTGTCAGATTTTCTCCTAATCTTCATGCACCCAATGAAGAAGGCAGGTCGTGGCGGGACAGCACCTAACTGGCTGGGGGCTGCCCAGCTTAGGTGGGCGGTAGCTGTCCAGTAAGACACGAAGGTCTCTCCCACCGTCAAAAGCAACCCCTGGCGTCAGCTCTTCGCCAGTTGAGCAATGACTTATCACCGGTATCTGTTGCTTTCCGTGTTGTGCCGACACTAGTGTTAGTAGCGAGGCTGGAGTGTCCTCTCCAGGTCGTAGGTGCAGAGTGTTTGTGGATGAATGGACGGATGTAAGCCTGGGCAGTGTAATATGGAAGACAGGCTGTTGCCCATGCAACTTGTCCCCCCTCTCCACCTCGCTGACAGATCCAAAGGAACAGCAGGGCTGTTACGTTTTGGTGCCAACGCGGCCGCAGGAGCTGCCGGAAAGTGACAAAGTTTGCCATCCAACCGCCTTAGGGGCCCCACACCGGATTTACTGTCAGGGTTTACTCCCTTAGCTAGATGGCCGCGGGTAGCTCTCCAGAGCTGGCGCCCTTTGATGGATCTAATTTATTTCCACCAGGGTTTCTAGCCACCCTCCTCACCATCCTCCTGAGAGGACTGGTGGGGTTGCTGGTTTAGTCGCCAGCAATTCGACCCTGTGACAGGTAGTACTGGGTTCCAGGTTACCAGTAGCGGATACATCTATCCGACCTGACTCTTACCATGTTATCATCATCATCATCATCATCATCATCATCATCATCATCATCATCATCATCAAATTATTATTGTTGTTGTTGTTGTTGTTGTTATATTATGATTATGATTATGATTATGATTATTATCATTATTATTATATCATTATTATTATTATATATTATTATTATTATCATCATCATCATCATCATCATCATCATCATCATCATCATCATCATCATCATCATCATTATCATTATATTATTATTATTATCATATCATAACCATCGTTATATTTTGTTATGTTTATTTTTATCGTCGTCATCATCATCATCACCAGCATCATCATCATCATCATATCATCATTATCATCATCATCATCATTATTATCAGTGGTATTTTGGTGGGTTTGAACAGAAACGTGCAAAAAGATAAAGGCAGGAAAAAAACAAAAAACAACAACGTAATCACTTACTCGTACAACACCCAAAACAAAGCAAGAAGTATTCTTTTACCTTGCAGTACCTCCGCCCTGTAGTTGAGGCCTTCCCCGGCACAGCCGGTCATCAGCTGTCCAGAGGCAGGACACTTCACCTGACTCCTGTCCCCTGATGACGTGGACTTGGTTCCGGTGGACCTGACCGCCACACACGTCATGCCAGACTTGGTGCAGCACGGCGCCGTCGCCACCACACCTGAAAGACAGGGTACCGGACGATGATGCCTTTGATATGGAACTAGGGTGTGAAAATGATAGGGATAAAAACAGTAGTGATATTGATGGGTAATGATGATTGATGATTGATGATTGATGATTGATGATGATGATGATGAGGAGGAGGAGGAGGAGGATGATGATGATCTGATGATAATGATAATGATAATGATGACAATGCGTGTGTGTGTGTGTGTGTGCGGTGTGTGTGTGTGTGTGTGCGTGTGTGTGTGTGTGTGTGTGTGTGTGTGTGTGTGTGTGTGTGTGTGTGTGTGTGTGTGTGTGTGTGTGTGTGTGTGTCAGACAGAGAGGATGTCAACATGGACCAGGGTGTTTCATCAAACAGGCTTGAATGCACCGTAGCTTAGCATCGTGTGTGTGTGTATGTGTGTGTGTGTGTGTGTGTGTGTGTGTGTGTGTGTATGTGTGTGTGCGTGTGTGTGTGTGTGTGCGTGTGTGTGTGTGTGTGTGTGTGTGTGTGTGTGTGTGTGTGTGTGTGTGTGTCAGACAGAGAGGATGTCAACATGGACCAGGGGTGTTTCATCAAACAGGCTTGAATGCACCGTAGCTTAGCATCGTGTGTGTGTGTATGTGTGTGTGTGTGTGTGTGTGTGTGTGTGTGTGTGTGTGTGTGTGTGTGTGTGTGTGTGTGTGTGTGTATGGTTGTGTGTGTGTGTGCCCGCGCGCGCATGTGGGTGCGTGCAAGCGTGCGAGCGTGCATATGTACTAACATTGTGAGAGCTTGTGCGTCAGTGTAAGTCTGAACTGTATAATATCCAAGTGTTAAAGAACTGCGAGTCATGCTGAACTTAGTTCAAGAGCCTCCCAACTTTAACACGAGCATTTCTTGCCTGACTTAAACGTGTCGGTACGGGTTGGTCCGTTTTTGCCAACACAGGATTTGGTGGTGTTTCCTCTGTACATCACACCGCTCTGCTTTGTGTGCTCACTGTAGACTGCACAACCTGCGAACATCATGATTTTGATGATCACATCACAAGCACAATCTCGTTATTTACATTTGAATTAATACATATCATAATCGTAATAGTTTTTATTATCAACAGTAAAAAATCTTTTTTTGTTGTTCAAATCACATTACCTACTTCCTGACTTATCGTATTTTTTAGATGATTATTATTCATGTATATCTAGCTTCAGACAGACATTATTCGAGCCATATTCCACGCAAATTATTCATTTCACGAAAATTTCATTCAAAATGGACATGTATTTAAACATCTAGAACTTTACAGATAAAAAAGATATGAGGTTTTATCTGACAGTGAAGAAGTATATGCTCTACATTTTCTGGATATTGAGTGGAATCATAGAAAGAAATGATTACCGTGGCCACATTTTCAAGAGGAATAATGCACGTGATAGTCATCCAGTCCTCAATCCAAAGTAAGAGATAGCGGGATTGTCAACCTTGCAGTGTTAAAGACGAAATTTCATTCGTCCTTACGACAGCAAGGTAGACAACCCTGCTTTCCCTCTTTCAGTACTGAAGACTTAATTCATTCTACCCCAGGTAGGAGATATCTCGTTTCACGCTTACTTCTCTTTAAACCAGGTACGAGTATACTCGTGCCAACACACTTTTCCAGTTTTGCGTATTTTCATCTTGTAAAGTTTTCTTTCTCAACCAAAGTGTTTACGGATACCTGAATCATGATCATGCATCTTCACTGGCTGTTCAGATTTGCTGATGTTCGTCAATAGAAGTGTTTTGGTGATGTGCACTAATCAACACACAAAGCCAGAACAAGATTGAGGCAGCCGAGATGTAGTTTCTAAGAAGGATGTTGAGAGTTCCATGGACAGCGAAGAAAACAAACGAGACAGTCTTGATGGAGGCAGACACAAGTAGATCATATAAAAGGAAGATTAGGAAAAGGCAGGCAACATTCATAGGCCATTTTATGAGGAAAGGGGAATTGGAGCACCTGGTCACAAGGGAAAGCTGGAGGGAAGGAGAGCACCAGGTAGACCCAGGGAGAAGATACTAGACGGACTTGCAGAGTGGCTGAAGACAAGGAGGGTGGAAAAGATGCTTGAGGCAACAAGAGATAGAGACAGATGGAAGTCCATAATCGCCAACGCCATGTGGCAAGGCACCTGATGATGATGATGATGATGATGATGATGATGATGATGATGATGATGATGATGATGATGATGACATTAATTTCTAGCACAGTATCCTCTCGTAGTGCGGATCCAGGCAACTGGTAACGCATCTCGAAGCTGGAGTAGAAGGTATTAATGGAGTTGATCTCATTCAAAGAAATGTTGAAGTGTTCGTGAGGCAGAAAAATGTCCATGTACGCAGCAAAAAATCTCCTCTAGAATATGGACAGTGAGAGTTTCTTCACTTCGTGCTTATCTGTCCACATATTTATTTCGTTTTCAGTATACAGAGACAGGCCCAAAACATTTACATGAGGGACTAACAGTTAAACAATGTCATGTAAATCTCTGTTTAATTTCTAACGAATTATCAGACTTACATTTATTATTCTGATGACTTGATGTGCAGACGCTAAAAGATCTAAAATATCAATACAACTATCAGTTTGAAATGATGTAAATGTAAATGCTAAAAAACAAAAGGTGCAATAGTCGTCTGTGTATATGGTACAAGCTTAATTAAGTAGAGACCGTTGTTTTAAGCTATTCAAATATCTCTCACGCTAAACACCATTTAAGCTGTTCAAACATCTCCCACGCTAAACACCAAAACCACGAGGTCACAACCATTATACCTAAAGCAGAGGCTCCATCAAGACAGGTTGTTTCTACCAAGGCTTCTGGCATCTGAAGTGAAGGGCCGGCCTGTCTGTAGTCACACTGCAAGGCTGGCACCTCACAGCACCGGGCGATGGCTTTCACTGTGTGCACACAGGACACAAGTATAAAACCATTACACACATTTCTCATTTTTTGACAGAACACAACGACAAAAAGACATGAGATGAGCGGTTATTGTTATTGTTATTGTTGTTTGAAGCCCAGCCGACTGCCTACAACCATATCAGGGCTATAATCGCTTCAAAACATACAAAACGTCAACAGGAAAAAAGAAAAGAAAATTAAGTACACACATCAACGCATTTGCGCACATAATCTAAGGACATGCCCCCGGCGTTGATGACCACTCCGTCCAATTTATCGCACAGGGATTTTTTTTATAAAGCACACATGAATACAAATTTAAGCATACCTAGGGACAACAAAACATATATATAAAAACAGGCATAAATTACCTAAAATTGCTTCTGTATATCTCACCTCCCTAGAACCAAAAGTGCACTTAATACATGTACCCAATTATCAATCTTAATAAAAAGTACATAAGACTTTATTGAACACATACAAGTGAATGGACCATTAAGGCAGAAAATGATACGAAGAAATGACAGAAAGCAAAGGAACAAGGCAGAAACAAAGAGAGTGACAGAAAAGGGAAACTTTCTAGCACAGAATTTCCAGAAGGTGGGGATACTATTTATACTGAAAGAGCCTCCGGCATCCCCAAGGGAGGAAATGAGCGGTTAATAGCAAATAAAATAACATATACTGAATTAAGCAGCACAGTCTTTAAGACTAAGAGTTTCCAGTCACCCACACCAGGTTTTTAGTTTATCATGCGATGCAACATCAGTCTTTGTCGACTGCATCCGTATGCCAGGTGCTTGAGTGGGCTTTGATTTGAATTGTCAAGATTTGGCGCCGAATAAAACTGTAAAATACTGAATATTAACACTGAAATACTTTACGAATTCCCACGAAAGAACTGTAATGATAATGTGCAACAAAAACAAAAAGCCATCTACGTCATGGAATACAAGGTATGTTTTCCCGTTGCAACCAATGCTTTGTTTGTTTATGTTTGTTTGTTTGTTTGTTTGTTTGTTTGTTTGTTTGTTTGTTTTTGGGGATGTGTGCATGCATGTTGTTCTGGTTGTTTGGCCCCCACTGTTGCCACACAGTCTTCATACTCTATCATCGGGTCACCCTGACATACAGGCAGCCATATACTGGAGGGTTTTTCTTGTTTGTTTGTTTGTTTGTTTGTTTGTTTGTTTGTTTTGTTCTGTTTTAAGGAAGGCGGATGGAGACACCATATTGGATATTTTCGTGTCTTATTTGGTGTTGAAAACACACGCACAGTTTCAACATTTGATTTAATAATCTTTCTGGGAAAAGTCTACGATTATAAGTTCAAACTCGATTAAAAACTTACCTGAATATTGTTTCTATTACAAAAGACGTTACCATAAATATGACAAAGAAGAATATAATGCAAAAATAACGTGGAACTTGCACACTTTTAGAGAAAAATAGCTAGCCATATCTGCCAATTGTTACAAGTGATGTTTAATATAATCATAATTGTGGACGCATGTAATATGAATGTATGTCAATGTTTTACCCGTAAATGTTTCTTCTCATACTTCACGTTTTGGTGCT
>JAPXFY010000411.1:0-59599 GCA_030674185.1 Monoplex corrugatus | reverse complement strand
AGGAGATTCTGGGCACGTGGAAAAATGAAGAATTGTAGCTTAAATCCAGTGACACTGATATGAGCGCAAGTTGCTTTGAACTGTATATTTAGCACCCAGAGGTAATTAAAGTCGTAGAGATCTGGACCAGTGATGTCAAAGCAGTAGTACACCTAAAAATAGAAAAGATTATGTTAGATTGTTTAAATGAACAATAATTGTTCAAATGAACGAAAACAAAGTCAACACATCAACCAGTCAACTTTACTGACAACATCACAAAATATGACATACTTGAATGGTTTGTTTCTTAAAAACTCCTTATCTACGACGGTAATCGATCTGTCACATAATCAGATTTAGTGAGAGACCCCTGTTAGGGAGACCACCACCACAATCTTCCAACCAGAGCCTCCATAAACCACTGACACCAAAGAACCCAACTTGAATTTATCTCAGACACAAATGTGGTAAAGGAAACAAAAACTGAGGTCACCATTGGATTAATGTATAAAGTGCCACAGAAACTGGGCAATGTTCACGATGTTGAAATGACCAGTAGTTTTATGACAATTGAGATCATGACACTGTGTAGTTCTATCTAGGATTGTATGTGCGTGACATGGCTGTACTCTATGCTTACTGTCATGATACATCATAGCATCAACCAGACTCGACAGATCCGGACACCTGCATTGCTGATCAAGAAATATAAGCAACACTCTCAATGATGCATCCGTAAAGTGGATGAGACATGACTTTGTGGTCCCAGTCTTCTCATTGAGTCCATAAAAACTGTCCACTCTGGTTTAGAGCCTGTCAATAATTTTTCAGTGATGGGGATTTAAACACACCACTCAGTAGTCTGTTCCATAATCATTTCCCAAAACTATACACAAATACATAGATAAATAGACGTTAGGTTTGGCTGAAGAATTATGGGTTATTTCACTCCTTTTCGTTTTCTTCTGTTATTATTTCAAAATATGCTACCGTTTTGCTTGCTTTGAACGTTTGGATTTTCGATCTTCTTTAACTGTGTAATCCATTGTCGTTTCCCTCCAAGATGCTGGAGAAAAATCTAAACGAATTGAAAGATTGTTCCTTATTTACTATTTACATACCTTCAATGGGGAGGTCAAATTTTTATCAGAGAAGATTTTCGCAAAAGACTGACATACATCCCAAGGCGTGTTAATATGCAGGTAAACCATGTTCACAGCAAGCACGTGACCGGCTGGAACACTGACATTGGTCCACGTGTCCATCAACAGAAAGAATCTGGTCACTCCGTCCCATCCCGGTGTTGTAATGAAGCCTAAAAGAAACAAAACAAGGGCTTCATGTTACAGATATTTTCGGATCATATCAGCTATGGATAACGATATCACTTGTCGAAGCCTGGTCCACTCCCTGAGAAAAAGGCTCTTCTTTTATTTATAAAGCAAACAACATTTTTCATTTTTTTGCAAGCCACCTAATTTAATCTCAAAGTATAAAATTCTATTTCAGTTGAATATGAATATAAGAACTGTTTTGCTTCAAGGGGAGGGAGTAAGATCAAGCTGCCATGAAAGCACGTTTCTGATTAAAAGAGGCAATCATAGTTCTGCACTTCGAAAGAATTCTTGTAAAATGGGTGATAAGTGGAATAAGGATGTGTGCAAATTTTGCTGAATTGATGGAGTTTTAGTGATGATTTATAATGATGCCTTTATTTCGGCTATTTGTATATGTCATGTATTTTAGAAATGGACGATGATCATATTGAATGGGGACATATGTATCTGTGTGTCTTTCTGTGTGTGTAGTAGTAAGAAACTCTGGGGAGAGCTGGACAGCAGAAAATCCTCAGAGGAGGAACCCCCATCAAGCATGTGTTTCGGCCCTTAACTCTTGACACTCTAAGGAGGCCGGGCCGCATTCAGGTCATAACTCCTGGATGCCCCCCTGCTGTTGCCAATATTCTTTATAGAAATTTGTCGTCTGGGAATCAAACCCGCGCATATAGGTGGTCCAGTTTCTCAAGGCAAAGTCACCCATCTGACGGATGTCTTAACCTCTTGGCTATCAGCTACCAGCAACATGTGGGGGAGTTACAAGCTTTATAAAGTTCACTTTTGTTCCTCCGGGTCCGGATCCACCTGGAGTATTTTCCACTGCTTCTGCCATTGCCTTTAGGGCTCTGGTCCTCTCTCTTCCTGAAATCGAGAGCTGCTTCATGAGATTATAGGCTGATGATGCACCTTTCAACCTCCTTGCGCCAACTTCTATAATACAGTTAGCTCAATTAGAATCAAGTGTTTGGATAAATGGGAGTGGAGAACTATGTTCGATCTTATGCCACTCTTGCTGATGATTTCTGGGTGTTTTTTGTTTCCATTGTGGGATATCTTCTGTGCACTCCCAATGGTCTGCTTTACCCAGCAGAACCCGATTCCATGCTCTAGGTATCACATCTTGTTAGGCCACATTTTCTTGCCTCCTGCCCTGTAGAGGTTGTTGGAGCTTCTGGTGGCGAGATTGTTCCTCTGGCAGAGGTGGTCACAGAGCTGATAGCTTGTGCCTCCATGTGTACCTTCTTTGGGTTAGCGCTACCTTGCATGAGCTCAGAACATATCCCATTGTCTGTTTGCCCTGGCAGAACAGGCAACCAGGGTTATCTGTTTTCCCCCATTTCACCAGATTAGCATTTGAGGGCAGGAAGTCATACACAGATCTCAGGATGAAATTGTCCTGAGAGGGGCCATATGCCACAAGTCATTCCAGTTTAGACTTCTTTGGACTGCATTGTCCCAAGTCATCCACTGCCCCTGTCGGTCTTGCTGAACAGCCTTCTAAAGTCTTGTGGCATCCTCTTCTTTCTTCATCTCCTGTATTACCATTTCTCTTTTTGCTTTCCCGTTGGCCTTTGACCACCATTCCACTTTTGTTGATCCCAGTCCCTGCCTATTGGTCTTCGTTTGCCCTATTATCTCTCGGACCATGAGGTTTCCTTTCGCTGCAACCATCGCCTCCAGGACTTTCCGTTTCGTACCAATTCTCAACTTGGGCTGGATTGACCTCACAATCTTATTTCCAGAGTCTTCAAGCATGCTAATAAACCTGACCTTTCCTGCCTTGTACTCCTCAACAATAGATTTTAAGAGTAGGTTCAGTTTTACCTAGTGACAATAGAGCACGTCGTCAGTGAGACTCAGTGGGACACCAAGCCATTTCCTTGTGCATTTGTTGATTTTGGCCTCCATTGATTCCACTGTGGTAATGAAGATATTGTATTTCAACAGATGCCAGCGGAGCCTTGAAATCAGAATGAACTGCAGCCACCATACTTTGTATTTTTCAAGAAGGCCATAGCAGTCTTTTACCTGTAAATTGTCTTCTGCCATTTGTGTATCTTTCAGGGAGTCGTCATACCACCTTCCAAGGCTTTCCACCGGTTCCTCTGTCACTGTTGGAATGGACTGATTGGCGACAGTAAACGTTACTGTTGCGTCTACTTTTACCTTTCCTCGGTGAGAGGCTCCGTGAATTTTTCGCTTTGAAATTGATCCTAGATACGGTGACGACTTTGTTCAGTTGCTTTAGGATCCTGCGTGTCTCTTCTTCTCTTGTGGAAAGCACTGTGGTGTCGACCATAAAGACTTTTAGTGGAGGCATTTCGTATCCAAGGTCCGAGGTCAGCTTGGCCTGAAGTCCTAACTGCTGCTTTCAGGATAACTGCCATTGCTAACACGAACAGTATCAGAGATATTGCATAGCCCATGGCTATGCCTACTTTCTAAAGTTATCCAATCTGTAGTGTATACTTTTGTGGAGAACCACCTTGAGAAGCCATGGAAATATTTCTACAGCATTTCTCAGGACATTATACGTGTCCAGGGCCAGTTGAATCATCTTGTGCTGGACTGATCCATAGCATTCGCCAGATCAAGCCACACCACGTCGAGGTCTTTCTTCTCTATTTTAGCTCTTTGGATTGCTTTCCAAATCATCGTGGTACGATTTACACTGCCTGACACTACTAAGATGCCCCCTGTTTGGATTGACAAATCCAGGTTCTCGTTTACCGTTAGGTAATTGGTCAGTCTTGCTGCCATGATGGAGAAGAAGATTTTCCCTTCAACGTTCAGAAGTAGTATTGGCCTGAACTGGCTGATGTCAGTTGAGTTCTGTACTTTTGGAATGTATACTCCATCAGCTATCACTCACTGGTTGCTGATCTTCATGTTCCTCCATGCTGATCTTATCAGTCTGTGGAGCCACACAAGGACATTGGGACACTTCTTGTACAATAGGTATGGTATTCAATTAGGCCCAGGTGATGATTTGGCTGTGGCTTTCTCCACCACTTTCTTTACTTCATCCAGCGTTGGTGGCTTGTTGTTAAACATTTCCTTGGCGTTGCAGGCCAAACCAGATCCTGGATTCCAAGTGGAGCTTCGCTCTGCTGGTCGTAGTGTGTTTTTCTGAGGTGCTGTTCGATAGCTCCTTTGTCCACTGTGAGTGCTCCGTATTTAGCTGCTCAAACAGGTTCCTGGCGAATTGGAAGGGGTCTTTAAAGAAGCGATCTTGGGTCTTCTTCTTTTTGCTTCTCTTCCTTGCTTTTTCTGCTTTGCTAAGGGCGCCATGTTTCACTTTGAGGTCTTTCCAAAGTTTCTCAAGCCCTTGCTTCTCAAATTTTGAAGCAGGTTTCATTTGTTTCTTCGGACTCCTTTTTCTCCTTCTGATCTCCTCCATTTGACGCTGGCGTCTGGATTTCTGGGGAGGAGTCTTCACTTTTGATTGCTTTACTCCATAAGTATCCATATATGTTGCATACACAATGTCTCCAAAAGTAGCCAATTAGTATTCCAGGGTGCTACTTCCTAGTAGTGCATCCAGTTTTTGGACAATTTCTTCATCCAGCCTCTCCCATTCCTCTTTTGCACTTGCAGGTGGCAAATTCAGTTGCTGGCGCTTAGCATCAAGAGCCTGTGCAAATTCCTCAACTGAGCCAACAGTGTGGATGTCAAAATATATATAAGCACCAGCTGTTTCTCTGTTTTTCTTTCTCAACGTATGACTTTTCTACCCACCCATCCACTCCCATCTATTGTCATTCGGTCATGTAACAACAATGGAAAAAAGGCCTTGAAAAGTAGAAAAACAACGAATATCCCCCTCACTCTCTCTTGCTGCCTTACTTTCTGTCTTGTCATCTATCTCTCTCCCCATCCCACCAGACTTCCCAGACTATTCAGCAGCGTCATGTCTGCACAGTGCGAGCCAGGCAACTAGACGAGCGTGGATACACGCGTCTGACCCAACATGAGAATGTTTTAGACAGACATACAGACAAACAGAGACACAAACAAGTAAATAAATAAATAAATGAATGAACAGGTGACTAAAAACACTTTAAGAAAATGATACTCACCAGAAGGACCCGTGATCGTCATCTCCAGTAGTGGTATGGAGTCAGGGAGAGTCAAGAGGTATATTGACAATGACAGCATTGATGTTGGCAAAGACGGGACTTCATTAAGCTGATGCGGGTCTATAGTGATCAGCATCAAAACGTTCGATCCTAGTGAGCTATACATACTCTCGTTTCCTGGAAACCTATCAGAGTAATATGGGTGACAGGTCAACGCCATGAAAGGCTGCTTTGCTGGGCGTGTTTCCTCTGCCACTTTATACAAATCTATTTTGAAGAGCGCGCATGTTCCATTGACTATGCTGAATTTGAAGCTGATGATGTGATTTTCCGGTGGGATAAACACCATGTTGCACTGAGGATACTTCTGGTTGGCGTAAAGAAGATCGATTATTTTGCTGTCTAGGTGCATACTTATAGCACCTGAAATACGGTAGGTCAAAGTCCAGTTGCCTCCCATGCACGCTGTCATGTTTTGGGATGAAATGACCAAGTCTTGTTTTGTTGATGAGCTGTGCTGCAAAAATACACAATAAATCATAAGAAAAAATGTTCAAATTACATTGCGTTCATGCTGACGCTGGCCAGTTGCTACTGGCTAGTTGCTGTCAGACACACATAGCAGCACTGTTAGTACACAGCACAGCCAGTTGCTCTCAGCTGGTCGGGAGTACATGACATTTACCAGATTAAGGGATTTTTCCTCTTGTGGGTGAGAACTGAATTGAGAATACCATTGCAAGAAATAGATGTACAACTGATTTGAAAAACACATGGATAATACATGATTAAGTTTTAATACAAATGATGCAACAACTTGTAAGAGTGATTGTTAGAAGTAAAATGCACATGAACAAAGGTGCGATCTAAAACTTCAACATCTGTTCAATATTCATGATGATGAATTTGTGTATGTGCTTTGGATATTGTTCACATCTCTTCATAATCGTCTTTAGCTGATTTGACTAAAACACCACGTATCACTGTCCAGCGTTGCACCCCCTCCTCGCTACTCCCTTCCCTGCATCTCACCATCCTTCCCTTTCCACCTTGCTCTCTCTCAGGTATGTAAGTTTACGCTTCCGATATCCAACCTGACAGGACTGCGCCATCGATGGTGGTGATGGTGACGTTGGTCTCGATTCTGATTTTTACAATTATGATTATTGTTGCTATTGTCATCATCACTACAATCTACATATCATCACCATGGTGAAGACAATCATCATAAAAATGTCGCATTTTTCAATAGTTGTATTGTATCTGCATCAAATGCTGTTGAGATGATACGGACATATTACAAAATTAATGGACTCTCAAAGACCACCCACTACAGAACTCTATAAGGGAAAAGCAAAACTGGACAGGTAAAATCTTAGAATGGAATGGAGAGAACTTTGCCATAACCCAGGCACCCACCCACAACTGTAAAACATGGAGGCAACTTATGTATAGTGCCTCCACAACCCTCACTGATCCAGTATCCATAAGCCATTGCCTAAAGACAGTGCAACACCAATTATTGAATGCACCAAACAATTATTCAATATAACAAACAGTCATGATCAATGATAGTTTTACTTTTCAACGCTTTTACCTGCTCTGAAGTTACGTGGGTCACCGTCTTTTCCGTGGTCACTCCTTTGCTTCCAGAGTTCGATTCTCGACCAACAGATGAGTTCGGGGGCAAAGTGACGTCATCAGCAAGTGCAGAGATCAACTCATTTGTGGCAGACTCCAACACGGAAGAGGAAGGATGGGCTGGATGAATTTTTGTGACGTTATATGCACCCTCAAAGAGGAATCCTATGACTAGGCAGATGATAGTGTATGCGTTGACGGAATTTTGTATCCGACACATGATGACAAACTGTTCCAAACAAAGACATCAAGGTGTTGTTAATATTTCTAACATATGTTATGCAAGTAACAGTACTTTCATCTTCGAGCATCAGTCGAGTTAGTTCAAAGCATCTGGTTAAAAAGAAACCTAAAATACACAAAAAGTGTATAGAAGTCTAAAAGAAGAATTCTCACATGGAATTACCTGGCATGCTGTGGAGGTTATGTTGCCTCTCTAACAAGCCAGCGAGGCTCCACATGAGTACCATCCTTTTCTGTGGAACATGGTGGAACTTGATTCTAGTCTACATTTGCAAGTAGAAAAATGCGTGTATGACTGTCGAAAGAAAACAAGCATGAAAGGTCTGGCAGCGTAGTCTATGCCAAAAGTACCAAAACGACAAAAAAGTCAAGATCAGATTTACAGCCCAAGAGCACAAAATGGGCTTTAGAGATTGGACCATAAAGCCCTGAAAGGACTACTTCGATTCATATTGGTATTAGCCATTAAAATCGACTGAGACAAGGTGATCTACTGGCGCCATAATATTTATAAAGTCCAACATGTATTCAGATAAAATATCTCTTTCAGGACAAAACAATGCCATAAATGACACTCCCTCTCATGCTGAGTTGAGCGGAATGGTCAATACCAGGGGCATGTGTGCGCGTTTTGCTTACAGACTTAGTGAGGCAGTGTATGTGTTTTGATATACAGCTCTTATATGGCACTGCGCAGTTCTCTGGGCTATACATTAATGATGATGACCATAACCTTCTCTCCATCTGAACTTCAAGGTCCTACTTGTGTTCACCATGAGAATCTGGTGGAGGAAGACTCTTGACTACCTTGTCTTAGTGATTCAAGATGAGTGTTTGATAATTTGTTGGCCTGATGTGCAGCCTTAAGGAATCTCTGCATGAAAGGAAAAAGACTCCTATCAATTCCATCTTGTAATAAGCGGTCTTTGCTTTTTTGCAGCGAAACGTACCAGGAATCTCTCGTAGTGCAGCTTGTTGATGTCCTCCGTAGAGAACGTTCCATACAGAACACAGTTAATGTCTCCAGTTCATCAAGAACAGATTCAAGAAGTTCCTCAGAGTTTCCAAGCTGAGCAAACATCTCCAGTAACTCGAACTCACGATGTTGTTTCAAAATCTTCACTGGTGCTCTCTTTCCAGTCCTGATGATTCCACCATATATGGGGATGCTGGGGGCTCTTTCAGTATATATGACATCCCCACCTTCTGGAAATTCTGTGCCAGAAATTTCCTCTTTTCTGTTACTTTCTTTGTTTCTGCCTATTTCCTTTGTTTTCTGTCATTTCTTCATATCATTTGTTGCCTTGCTGATCCAGTCACCTGTATGTGTTCAATAAAGTCTTACATACTTTTTCTTAGGATTGATAATTGGGTATATGTTATTAGATGCATGTTTCGCTCTATGGAGGTGAGTTAAGCGAAAGCAATTTTAGGTAATTTAGGCCCGTTTTTTATGTTTTAGTGTCTTAACTTATGTTTTAATTTGTGTTCACGTTTGTTTTTTAAATCCCTATGTGTGATAACTTGGATGGAGTGGTCAACGATAGGGGCATGACCTCGGATTATGTGCGCAGATGCATTGGTGTTTATACTTCGTTTTCTTTTCTTTTTCCCTATTGAAGAAATGTGTATGTTTTGAAACAGGTTACAGTCCTGATATGGCTCTATGCAGTCGGCTGGGCTTTAAACAACAATAACAATAACAATCCTGATGATTGCACTAGTAGTGTAAGAGCCGCAATAGACGTGGACAGTAAGAAGCACTGAACAGATATCTTTCCTACATCAGCAAGTACGCCCTTCACATCAATAAATTTCAGTTTGTTAGCCACTCCAAAGTCAAAGAAAACTTGGACTTCCTGTGCAAACTTAAGCAGTAAAACTAAGACATCATGGTCTGGAAACCTCACTGTGAAGGTACATTCTTCTGCTTACAGAGAAGCTGCATGGAAACAGTAGAGAATGATGTTTTTGTCTGCTTCCGCCTGTATGCATTGAAGTTCATCAACATATTCCATAGTGATTTTATGTCATTAGCACTTTGAAGGCATATCATTTTTGTAACAGACAAAAAGTATACTTCTTCCAAGTACACTTGGTGCGTATTTGTCCCTCTGCAACTGTTGCAGGAGAAATTTGGTGAAGTTCTGTTTGTTTTTCTTATTAGGCAGGAAGTGTTTCCAGTCTCTGAGAATTTCGAAGAAGGTCCTCTGACCAAACCAGTTGCAGAGGAACCTCTGCTTACATTCTCCCCACTCTTCACTGAGAATAAACAGAAGGAATCAAAGATCATATCTCATGCATCGTCTGAAAGCTGACAAAAGTGGTTTATGTTTTCCATGTGTAGTTGGAAGAGCTCTGAACATGAAACAAAGCATTACAAAACGTACGTTTTGTTCTTTTGGTCTGTTTTGTGTGTTATGTGGTAGTCATTCTTACACAGATGGTGAGGTTTTGTTTCATCACTTTTATGGGGACTCCAGCAGCTGTTCAGAGTGAACGAGGAACTGGGCCCAGAAAAGCCTCTCTACGCTGATCTCATGAGTGACTGCCAAAACAACCAGCTCAACAAAACCATTTCTTTCTATTGTTATCTGTGTCGTTTTCTTCAGCTGACTGGTCACTGTTGCTGATTTCAGAACACTGGAAAAGTACTTCAGATTTAGTTTCTTCAGTGGTATAGTGAAACTTACAGTTTCATCAGTCAGGCATCCTCCCCAAGTTTGTGTATAATAAAAGTAAATACAACTAAGATTCATCATCATCATCAGGTGCCTTGCCGCATGGCGTTCGCGATTATGGACTTCCATCTGTCTCTATCTCTTGTTGCCTCAAACATCTCTTCCATCTTCCTTGTCTTCAGCCACTTTGCAAGTCCGTCTAGTATCTTCTCCCTGGGTCTACCCGGTGCTCTCCTTCCCTCCAGCTTTCCCGTTGTGACCAGGTGTTCCAATTCCCCTTTCCTCATAAAATGGCCTATGAATGTTGTCTGCCTTTTCCTAATCCTCCTTATAAATGATTTACTTTTGTCTGCCTCAACAGCTAAGATTATAACTACAAAATAAACAAAACAATCACCCTTGCATAGACTTATATACAAAACAAAATATCTTACTAGCAGGATTGAAATCGCTGTTGTCTGATTCTTAATTACCATGCATAAAATTTACATTATTTACATTACATGTTTTCTTTTGAGATGCCTCATGTTGTTTATGTGCTACAATTTTTGAATGATTGTCTCATCAAAAAGAGACAGTTAACGTAAATTTATCCAGATTCCCAGTAATTGCTGCAAAATGCTTTTTACCATCTCTTGCATTTCTTAATTTTTGTAAAGGTTGGTAGGTTTGGTGTGTTGCTTCGCATCACATGTTCCGAATATATTTCTGTTGCATACAGATTACGACACAAAAACCATCTATTATTCTCTCTGTCTTTATCACAAACTCAGCTGTCTCTAAATCTTTTCGAAGAAACACCCATGTTGTCATCAAATGTAGCAATAAGTGCCGGAATGTAATCTCTATATTAAAACAAAACAAAGAAATCTGTGAATTTATCCAGCTGTGGTCTTTTCAATGCTGACATGAAGACAACGTGCGAATAAAGATTACCCAGCTGTTCGTGGGAGGTTATATCTTCATCAAATTTGGTTTTTTTTTCCTTTGTAAGTAGTTACGATTGTGTAGGTATGGACCGAAATACCTGCTCGACTGCACCATGGAAAGCGTAAGAACTGATTGATCACAAGTGCAGCAGAGTTGTACTGCGCAGTTGTCTGAATTCATCACTATATATGCTTCAATGCAACACACAGTCACTTTTCTATTTTGCATACACATGTGCGCAGATATAAGCACGCTGTTGTGTGAATGTATACACACAAACAAAAGCTAAAACATTGCATCAACTCTTTTCTCTTCACTTCCTCACCATGCATGCACCAATGCTCCGATGAGCATACATACATACATGGTTGGTACATACATATATACTTATGTGCGTACATACACACATAGCACATATATTCACGTGCACACACACAAAAAACTAAAACACACACACACATAGCTCATATATTCACGTACACGCACACATACTATGAGAGAGCAAAGGGAGAGACAGACACACAGACAAAAAGACAAGCAGACAGACAGAAAAAGGGAAAGATAAGGAAGCTATAGGTATTACAAGATGAATATCATCCTACTCCAGTAAAAGCTCACATAAATCAGATTGGCTTTAACACTTGTGAAACACATCAATAAATACTGGCTAGAAATACGATATTGTACGCTACAAGTTGTTTTAAAGTCAGAAACACAATAGCCGTTCACATTACTGCAGAGAGCATGACAATAAATCAGATGCCTTGTTGCGAATACCACGATCGCGGTGATGAATCATTGGCACTAGATTTCTATAGGTCGCTGCGAAAACGACAGTAAACTTTTTTTTTTACTCTTAACACATTATATCCTCACCACATATACATACGCAAGCACGTGCACACACGCACGCGTACACACACACTCACATACACACACAAGACACACAGCACACACACGCACGCACGGCACGCACGCACACACACACACACTGTTCATTCATGGATTTTCTCAGCTCTAGAAGTTTTGTGCGCATTTGACCACTCTTGGTATTCTTGGTATACTGTTATTTTATACATTTTTTACATTTGTCATCTTCTTATGTATGTATATATAGTTTTATATATGTATGTTTGTGTACATTCTAGTCACAACATAATTGCTGTTGTCATTTGAAATTGCGTGTTGCCCTGGTGCAGCGTCACTTACTGTTTTTCTTACATATTCTCTCTACGTGTATTTTGTTTACTTTTGAATGTCAGTTTTCTTTCCACAGAATTTTGGAGTGGACGGTTCCTTCATTGTCGTGGGTTCTTTTACGTGCACCAAGTGCTTTCTACTCCAGAGACCTCCCTCAGCTTAATAAACAAAAATGAGTATCGAGACCAGATATCAAAGTCTAATGGAGAGGGAATAAAAATCTGTGTTGGACCAGGAGCAGAACCCTGGCCACTCGTATATTAGTCTGGTGGTATTTCCTCCAGGCCATCCACTGTATCTCTGGAAGCACACACCATCCAAAGGCAGAACTAAACAACATTCAGTCCAGCACTGTATGCTAATATCGGAAAGAACGATGAAGGATGTGTAAGAATCAAATTACTCAAGTTATGTATAATATCCACGTGACCAAACGACCTTGGACGCTACAGTGTAGGTAAACACAAGGTCAATGTGTGCTCAGTGTTAGCTCACCATCACCAACACCCTCTTTCAGCAGGAGTACATGTTCAAGGATGCGTGAATGCACCTACACTCCAAGCAATGGCACATGCTGGATTATGTTTTCGTGCAACAGAAAGACAGAAGAGATGTGTATATCACGTGCTGAAGGAGTGGAGTTGACTGCTGGTCTAATCATTGACTACTATTATGCAACAGGATGAATATCCTGCTAGGTGGACAAAACCAAAGGTAGACAGGGACATACATTTACAGATGTTGAACATCTCCCATCTACAAAACAACAAAAACGCCCTTTTAGTGAAACTTTAGGGAAAATTATCTGAAAAAGATCTTGAGAGAAAGAACATATAGACAGAAATGAAATATTTCAAAACCGTTATCCACAGCTTTCCGGTTAATACGCTAAGTTTTGTATTATGTAAACACAGAGAAAGCTTTGACAAAAGTAAACAAGAGATCAGCAAGCTCATTGGCAAACTATGTGATACTCATGGGGAATGCCTAGGTGACAAAATCTTTGAGAAGACTAAGCAGTCAAACATCTTGCCAACAAAAATCGTGGCAGATGTACAACCAATGATGGAAAACGAAAGGTGCAGAACGCCAGGCTGTGACTGACGCCAACAGCATGAAATCATTCTATGGTCTCCTACGTGAAATGGTAGCACCAAAGGTTTCAGGTTCAATGTCGACCCATTGCTCCAAATACTCCATTTTGCTGACAGAAGATCTTGACGTTTTATCATGCTTGACTGAGTACTTTAACACATTGCTGAACAGGAGGTTGTTAACATCTGATGATGCCATTGAAGCACTCTCCCGCAGCAAGTAAAAGAATCTCCAGCAGGCCTACCATCCAGAGCAGAGGTTACCAAATCCCTGCAGCAATCCTTGTGTGAGAAAGCACCAGTAGCTAAAGGCATTCCTGCAGCTATCTATAGGAAGAGAGTTCTGAAATATCTACAGGAAGAGAGTTCTGAGGGAACCTTGTAAACATGTACCACTCTATATGGCAGAAGGACAGGGTTCATTAACATTTTAAAGCTGATATGATTATCTGTATTTACAAGAGGAAGGGCCCTGAGACCTGATACGATAACCCATGTGTATATCCTTCCTGTGCACTGCAGGGAAAGTCCTTGTCAAACCATCCTTAGCACTGTAATCATTATTATGGCAGAGCTCATCATTTCTGGGACTCAGTAAGACTTTCACGGTAGAAGAGGCACAAACGACATGATGTTTTCCATGCTCTGTCTGAAACAGAAGCGTTGCAAACAAAATCAGGAGCTCAACATGGTATTTGTAGATTTAAACAAAGCGTTTGACACTGCATAAATGGAAGGGCCTGTGGCACATACCAAGAGATATTGATTCCTTTCATCAACTTGTCTCACTGATTGCTTTCTTCCACAATGGTATGCTGAGCCGGGTGCAAGAGAATGGGGAGGCATTTGAATTTTTTCCAAAGCAGAATGGATTAAAACAGGGATGAATTATAGTGCCTAGACTTTTCTCCATCCACTGTGTGGCTATACTTATTGATTTGTGTGTTGCTGACATTTTCTGACCAATAGTGCAGGTGTCCACGTCTCTTAGGCCTAACTGATGTCATGATATTTTGTCAGTGAGCAAAAAGTATAGACCTCTCAGACAATCCAAATCCCAGATGGTATTCTGATCATCATCTCCATGTTTATCATGGTATCATAAAATCAATCATTACAGTTTCATGAACATTGTATCAGATTTTGTTCATGCCCTGATCTCATGTAACCTTAATTTCTTTTCCTTCTATTGTTTTCATGCCTGAAATAAATTCAGATTCGGATCTTTGGTGTCAGTGATTCACGTGGGGCGTCGTTGGAGGGTACATCGTGGTTCTGGTTTCTTTACTGATGGTTTATCACCCAGTCTGGTTGTGCAACTGAACGATAACTGTCATTAGTAGGGGGCTTAGTGCCCACAAATTCGACAAGAACAGGCACCGGATAACTCCATCAAAACGACCCAGAAGCAGTGCCAGATCTCTCTAACAGGTGGCCTTATGGCAGCTTGATATGTTTGGCTCCCATGAGCTTCTGGCACTGGGACTTTGACTAATGTACTTAGGGTTAGCGGGCTTTTGTAGAATTATTTTGAATGACATGTTATCAATGCCACTGAGGTGGTGCAGATGGAAGTTGGGACAACCAAATAAAAGTTGACTGATGCATTCAGAGATTTTGATAATAGAGACTACATCCAGTTCTTCTTAGAAGGAAGACTCTCAATATGCAGAGATCCCCAGCTAAGACCATATCTTGCTCAGATGCACTTTTCAGGAATTTCTCTTTGTGGGTGACTGCGTATTGATTGCATAGTCACAGAGGACATCCAACGCATCATTGAGCAATTTGCTTTGGCATGCAAATGCTTCAGTTCCCCTATTTATATTTCTTTACCACCACCACCCCTTTCTGCTAAGCTTCTTCGTTGATGAGGACTATTCCCCCAAACAAAACGTTTCTTGTTAAGACACGTGGCTGTCTACGAAGATCAGTTAGTGCCATAGTTCAGCCTGACATACGTACATCTACTTTGCGTTGTCACTCGTTGTTTCAAAGAAACAATTGGATTTGTTGTTTTGGTACTTTCGTAAGTGATAAGTTTAAACATTCAGCATATATGGTGTAGAAGCAAGATACAAATGAAAATTAGTCATTTTATATAATGTGGAGTGATCTTTTATTTGAAATGTGAGCTGCGTTTGAGTTCCTTGTGAATTTCGAAGTCAAAGCGCAGAATGACTTTGCAAGGGCAGGTTATGTCTCTGATCTGTCTTTTGTGTGTGCTGTTGAGTACTGTAATGTTGATGTATTCTGGATCCATTTGGCAGTCAGGGCAATGGTTTATTATGTTGGCTTAAAGTGGAAGGAGATTCATATGAGATTACCGTGCAGTACGCCATTGAAGAAATTGATTTGCAGAGCTTTTCGTAAAAAGAACTTTGAAGTTGAAGCAGTTGTGACCAGAACAGATTCGAGATAATTGAAACAAAATGTTGAAAAAAAAAGTTCTTGTGACGTGGGGATGATTTTGATTATCCTGTTGAGAATTAGTTGCAGTGCTTGTATATTGTGACAGGCTAAATTTGAGATATATTTGTATTTCTTGTGTACTATTATTATTTTTTGAGACCGTACTTTGATGAAAAATACTTCACCTAAATAACTGATGGATATGAAGAGCTCTTTGTTTTCCTTTACTTTTGTTAACTAAAAAGGGTAACTTTGCTACTTTTCTATTGTTGTGAGAGTCTGTTGCCCGACAAGACTCTTGACAGTCAAACGTTTATATTTATTTTTTCATCATAAGTCATGTGCAACAGGTGAACATGTAGAGATAATTTGCTTAATATAGAATCCAAGCTTTCCAGAAAGATGTTGATATATTGTTACCCGATTATGCATATTTTTTCTTCTAAAAGTTGTGCTCGCTGGGCACACAGGTAGAGTAGAGATAGTATGGTAGATCTATAATAAAAAATTCTCAAACAGTTATTATGTGGATGTTGGCTATGATTTTGGGGAGTTCCTTTGACCTATATCCCTAGTGTAATTGAAACAGCAATGAAGTCTAGTACATAGGTCAAGTCTACTTCTTTTCACAATTTATTAGGCCTGTTCCATTTGTCATCTTCAGTTGGTTTGTCAATAAATGTGAATTTGTTGCTTTTGTTTTTTCTCACAAAACGAATATGTCTGATTTTGAGAAACATGAAATGGCTGTTCTTTGTTACAAGATTTTAGGACAACAGGCACAAAGAGTGAGAAAATAAGACAGACAGACAGACAGACAGAGACAAAGACAGACAGATTAAGAGAGAAAGAGAGACAGAGACTGACAGACAAATGACCTGAAAGACATCAGACTATAGACAGACAAACAGACAGACAAACAGACAGACATGCAGATTGAGAAAAGGAGGATGAGACAAAAAGAGGCAAAGACAGAGAGAAGTCATGCTTTCCAGGCCAGCAGTTATACTGTTGTTCTGTCTTCCTTTTTGTCGTAGATTGTGCTTTTCTTCCACTTGTTGATAATTGAAAAATGTCCTTTAGGTATTAATCATTTTTATGGCTACAGTTTCTTCTTTTTTGTACAGGTCTTCCATAATTACTTGTTCTGAAGTCATGGATTTTTAGGAAAACAGTCGACCAACTTAACAAAACAACAACAAATATTTAACAGTGATGCACCATTTGCAATAAGTAGTGAAGTGAGTTCATTGAATTCTAGGCTCATGTGAGCTGCGTTCAAAAATCAATGTGTCCTATAGTGATTGACGGTCAGGTCGAATGGGGGAGAAAGGTTTCCAAGTTATAGTTATGAACAGGAAATTAGTATAAAAGCGTGGAAGGGGTGGTTGTGTTGGGCGAGCTGGCTGTGTTCCATTGTGTTGCTGCACAGTCTGCATCTTTGATGGGCGTGTTTTTACGTTTTCGTGTGCCACTGGAATTGGGATGACTGACGGGATCTTTGGCATGCATACTTGATGTTTGGTGTGTGTGTATGCAGGAATGGATTCTGGGCATTAACGGGACTGCATGCGTGTTGACCAGGAATATCAGGTGAGTTACCACCCTTTGCCCATTTGGCTAGAGATCTGACGTTTGACCACTTGACTACGACTGCTATAGAAACCTATTTTGCCCCTATCCATTAATTTCATTTTACACCCCCCCCCCCCCACATATGCATGTGGTTAGATGTAGATAAGATGTACATATGTATGAACATATATATACGTCGGCCTCTTTACATCTCAGGAGATGATAGTCTGCACCAGGAGGCGTTGTGGTCATGACGTGCACTTTCTGCTGTGGCTGTGCAGGCCGATTCTTGAGTGGCAATCTCTGTCACATCTGCCACATACAAATTGAGTCGCTATTGTCTGGTTTCTGGAACGTTGCTTGCGAAGAGCCCTTTTCTCATCTGCGCTTTGCGCTCTCCTCCTCTGCGCATTCACAACGCCTTGCTGAACGGCTGTCCCCACGCTGCCCTGTCTTCTGCCAGAGTCTCCCAAGTGCCTGGGTCAATCCCTGAGCTTCTAAGGTCCCTTTTGCATGCGTCTACAAAGCGTAGCTGTGGGCGTCCTGGAGTTCGCTTCCGATTTGCCAGTTCGCCGTAGAGAACGTCTTTAGGTATACGTCCATCCTCCATTCGACGCACATGGCCAAGCCAGCGTAGTCGGCGTTGGCTTAGAAGGGCAAAGATGGTCTGTAGGCCCGCACAAGGAGGACCTCTGCGTTGGTCACCTTGTCTTGCCATTGGATGCCAAGGATGCGTCGCAAGCAGTGGAGATGGAAAATGTTGAGCCTCTTTTCTTGGCTGGCATATGTTGTCCAGGCTTCACTTGAGTAGTGTGCTCAACACACATGCTCTGTACACCTGCATTTTGGTGTTCACAGTGAGACTGCTGTTGGACCAAACCCGCTTGTTCAGTTTAGCCATAACAGATGAGGCCTTCGCAATTCTGGCGCCGATTTCAGCATCCAAAGAGAGGTTGTCACTTATGGTGGACCCCAAGTACTGAACTTGGTGGACAGTATTGAGGTCGTAGTCTCCAATGTGTAGAGATGGTGGTTCTTCACAGCCTTGGCCTAAGATCTCAGTTTTCTTCAAGCTGATTGTGAGACCAAACTCTCTGCAAGCGTGGGCGAAGCGATCAACGAGCCTCTGGAGATCTTGTTCACTGTGGGAAGCCAGCGCAGCAGCATCTGCGAAGAGATCTTCTCTGATGGTCTTCTTTTCCACCTTGGTTTTGGAACGAAGCCTGGCAATGTTGAAGAGCTTTCCATCGGTCCTTGTATGAAGATATACCCCTTCTTCAGATCTGCAGAAGGCATAGGTCAGCAACATCGAGAAGAAGATCCCGAACAGAGTTGGGGCCAAAACACATCCCTGTTTCACTCCGCTGCTGATTCTAAAAGGCTCTGAAGTGGCACCATTATAGCACACAGTGCTATGCATATCCTCGTGAAAAGACTCGATGACAGCTGATAGTCTTGGGGGGCAGCCGATTTTCTTCAAAAGCTTGAAAAGACCACTCTGACTGACCAGGTCGAACGCTTTCGTGAGATCAATGAAGGCGAGGCAAAGGGGCATGTGCTGCTCGCGGCACTTTTCCTGTAGTTGCTGGACAGAGAAGATCATGTCGATGGTCGATCTTCCGGCCCTAAAGCCGCACTGGGACTCAGGGTAGATGCGAGCTGCCAGCCTCTGAAGACGTGTTAAGATGACTCTGGCGAATGCTTTCCCAACAATGCTGAGGAGAGAGATTCCGCGATAATTATTACAGTCGCTGCGGTCACCCTTGTTCTTATATAGAGTCACTATCCTGGCGTCTCCCATGTCTCTCGGAATGAAGCCTTCCTTCCAGCATAAGCACAAAAGTTCATGCAACTCTTTGAGAAGAGCAGGCTTCCCGCACTTGATGACCTCTGGGGGTATTCCGTCTTCACCAGGGCTTTTCCCGTCGCCAAACCGTCAATCGCCTTGCTTAGTTCCTCAAGGCTTGGCTCAGCATCCAACTCCTCCATGACAGGCAGGTCCTCAATGGCATTCAGGGCAGCATCGGTGACAGAGTTCTGCGTGGAGTACAGCTCCAGGTAGTGCTCTACCCATCTCTCCATCAGCTTTGCAGAGTTGTGATGCTTTCTCCTGCTTTGGACTTAAGGGGAGCTGACTTGGAGGCTGCTGGACCAGTCGCTTGTTTGATGCCAGCGTACATGCTGCCAGTGTTGCCTGAATCTGCAGACTGCTGAGTACTTGCGCTCAACTGTAGCCAATAGTCTTTGGCGCATCGCCGAGCAGTTTGTTGGGCCTTGCTGCAGGCAGCTCTGTAAGCGTCACGAGTAGTTTGGGTATTGATGTTTTTATACGCAAGTAAAGCCTTGCGTTTCGCTTCCACCACTGGTTCCATTTCCTGCCAGTTTGCCTCAAACCAGTCGGGATTCTTTCGTTCTTTTTTCCCAAATATACTCAGGGCAGACTGATAGATTGTGTCCCTCACGTGATTCCACTTTTCCTCAGCGTTTCGGATCTCTGAGCCACTCTTGAGCGCTACATTCAGGGTTTCAACAAACTCCCTGGCCTTGGTCGGATCAGACGTGTGACAGGCATTAATCCTTGGGTGACCTTTTTTCTTTGAATGGTGCAGTCTTCTGGGTAGAAGCTTGGTCTTGCTGCGTACCAGGGTGTGGTCTGTGTCGCAATCAGCGCTGTGGAAACTCCTCGTGTTGAGAACATTGTTAAGGTCCGACCTCCTTGTTAAGACGAGGTCGAGCTGATGCGAGTGGGGGGATCTGGGGTGGCGCCATGACACCTTGTGCTTCTCCTTATTGTTGAAGAAGGTATTGGTGATGGCCAGTTTGTGGTAAGAGCAAAGTTCCAGGAGTCTTTGACCGTTTTCATTTTGCTTCCCAACACCATGATGTGCAATGCTGGTTGGCCAGGCTTCAAAATCAGCACCTACGCGTGCGTTCAGATCTCCCAATATGAAGAGACCTTCCTTGCTGGGAACTCCTCTGACAACAGCATCCAGGGCCTCATAGAACTTGTCCTTGACGTCGGGTGAGGAGCTTAATGTTGGGGCATAGGCACAGATGAAGTTGACTGTGCCTGAACTGGTCGTCATTTTCAGAGAGAGCAGTCTCTCCATACCTCCTGTGGGGAGCTCTACGGTTGCTAGGAGGGAGTTCTTTACAGCGAAGCCCACACCATGAATACGTGGCTCCTCTGGGTTCTTCCCCTGCCAGTAGAACGTGTAGTTCTTCTCACGCAGTGATCCGTCCCCAGGTAGCCTTGTCTCCTGTAATGCAGCGATGTCGATGTTGAGTCGCTGAAGCTCCCTGTCTATCACGGCTGTCTTCCGTGTGTCGTCTAACAGCTGTAGGTCGCTGTCAAATCCAGGACACATTGTCCTTACATTCCAGCTTGATATCAGAACAGCTGGCATCTTCTTTTCTTCTTTGTGTTGCCTGGTGCCTGGTATTTACAACCTGCCTGTGGAGTTTCCTCTAAGCTCCAAGCACCCATTGGAGCAAACAGGTTGTGGCGGGGTAACATCTTACTGACTGGGGCTGCCCAGCTTGAGGCGGGCGGTAGCTACCCAATGGAATGCAAGATTCCTCCCACCATCGAGAGTAACCCGTGGCGCCCAGCTCTACGCCAAAAAAGCCTAGGCTTAAAACCGGTATCTGCTACTCTCCGTGTTGTGTCGATGCTGTGTTACCAGCGAAGCTGGAGTGACCTCTCCAGGTGCAGGCCTGGGCAAGTGAATATGGAGGACGAGCTGTTGCCCATGCAGCAGATCCCCCCTCTCCTCACCACTAGTAGAATCCAGGGGAAAGACGGAGGCCTGTACGCCTGGTACCAGGGGTGACGCAGGAGTTGCCAGAACGAGGTTGTAGACAGCGGCGAACTGCCTTAGGGACTCCGACTCCGGATTTTTCCTCAGGGTTGACTCCCGAAGCCTTTCCTATGAGTGGGTATGGCCGCAAGGCAGCGGAGGTTTGAAATCAGAGTTTTCCTTCTCTTAGATGAGCTGTCTTCCCAGACTGATGAGCCCCATCTACCCAAAGCACTGGTTTTCAGGCGCCAGTAACCCGCCTTCACCCCTTCTCCTAACAGTAGTAGCAGTTCCGCCAGGCTTATATCTAAGTCACGCGAGCAGGCTAGGAGCTGGACTTAGTTGTCAGAGGCTATTGGAGACGCGCGCCGTGAGGGGCATTTTATAGACAATGGGAGCTTGTCCCCATTGCCACCCCTCGGCTATGACAACCTTGGACACCATATACATGTATATATATATATGAGTGTGTGTGTGTGTGCGTGTGTGTGTGTGTGTGTATGTGTGTGTGTGTGTGTGTGTGTGTGTGTGTGTGTGTGTGTGTGTGTGCGTGTTTGTGTGCGTTTGCGTGTAAGGATATGCGATTGATTCACTCATACATCTTTCTATTGAAATGGATTGATTTTGGCTATTTTCGATAGATTCATTCACCTAATATGGAACACTTTGATCATTGACTGATTGATTGGTCCTTTTTGAATGATGCATTGATTGACTGACTGAATTCATGATACATGGATACCTGGTTGGCTAGAATCGGATCGATTTCATTTTGTATGTTAAAGATGTTTGACTGAATGAGTTGAAGAACTGACTTGTTTGATTATCAAAGCTGCAGGTGGTAGACCGATTAATTGGTGGATGGACTTATTGACTGATATAAACGTTTTAGTTTTCAAAGGATAACCAGCCTAGCGTGTGAAAAATATCTACCATTCAGCTGACTAAATGTACTGACTGATTGACTAAGTCTGATGATGGTTAGTTAAACTCAGTGGCTAGTTGTTGGGGTAATTTCTATTAACTGATTGATGTTAGTTCTGATTGGGCTCAAAGTAAATATGTATTGATATGGAATAATTCAATATGGATGGATTGGTAAATGGATGGATGGATGGATGGATGGATGGATGGAATGATTGATTGATTGATTGATTGATTGAAATTGTTTTCTTGATTGACAGACAAGTGGAATGATAGACACATGGATCGATAGCTGACTAATTGAGTTTAAGGAGAGATTGTCAGTTAGGAATATGCTGTTCACCAGTAATCATATTATTTCTGTTGATGCGTGTTCAATGGACACTGTGATAATTCAAACTGGGTCAGTTGTTGACAAGTAAGATGGTGCATTATTATGGTTACTATTCCATGTAGTTTGGATGGATGGATGGATGGATGGATGGATGGATGGATGGATGGATGGATGGATGGATGGATGGATGCTTGGTTGAGAGACAGATTGATTGACTGACTGATTAACTGGTTGATTGATTGACTGAATGATTGATCAATCAATTGGTTTGTTGGTTGGTTGATTAATTGGGTGACTGAGTGATTGATTCATTTATTTATTTACATATTCATTCATTTATCGTGATTGCTTGCAGATGGCATGAATCATTAATGTGTATGTCAATCCCAGCAGTCAGTGAATTCTAAAGACACATTGATTCATTGTTAGTCTGACTCTGATAAACCTGTTTTAAAATTTGATCTTTTGAATTGGACTTGTCCGTCATTGATTGATCCCTTTTCCTGCTGTGAAAACAGGAGAGTAGGCTTTAAGGGATGGATCATGAAGAGCAAGCCAAGGATGGGAATTATTGTACGAAGTATGCTTGATGTAGATGCATGGTATGCAGTAATTCCCCCTGTATGCCCGTCGCTTCCACCCCCTCCATCTCAGTATTTTTCCTTTGATAGTTCTGGTCTTTCATGAATGGCATGTCAAAAATTTGCACGTGTGTTACTAGCCTGATGTACGTGTTATGACTGAAACTTGATTTATGATGTACACTGTACTTGTTAATATGTGAATGACTCAACTGTCTCACCTGTCAGCGTCATTGGGTTTGGTGTTGGCCGCTACACATCTGGATGCCGCCATCTCCCTCCAGGCCACTCTGTCTTGACTTTTGTAGACAATTTCTTGAATATTTAGGCCACTGATATTGGTTATGTTCTCGATGTATGAATTTGGTCTGCCTTTCTTCATTTTTGCCATTGTTTTCCCTGAAAAATGGTTGCCATATATGACTGTGCTCAGTCCAATTGGCAAGAAATCTTTTTTCGTGATTCTAAAACCACATTGCGGTCGACAGACACATACATGCTTGTGCATGCGTATATATGCACACACTCACTCTTAACTCACACATACACGCAGAATCACGCGTACGCACACACACACACACACACACACACACACACACACACACACACACACACACATATATATATATATACACACACACACACACACAAACAAATAAACACACACACGCGCACACACATACATACGCACGCGCAGGCACACACACAAAGACACACACACAAATACTTTCAGAGAGACAGAGAGAGAGATGTCACACAACACACGCTGTGTATATGTTCAAGCAAATACATTCGCTCACACTCAGGTATAGAATTGCACGATATTATTAGTTATTGTTTGGCTTTACCTTTTCACAGCCTCCTCTGCTACAGAGCAGTTCCCTGAGATCCAGCAATTGTGTAGATTTTTGTCCTACATTTCTTTTGCTCACTTCTTGTCTCTACTTAATTTTGTCTTGTTTTATCGAAAAAGAAGAGTCCCATAATGTATCTTTGTTCACTGGTGATGGTCTTTGAAATGCGTATTTCTTTTGACATATTATTTTTCTATCTTTTTTTTTCTTTTTATAAGACTGTTTATGTGTTGCTATATATGCCATTGACTGGGAGTATTTGGAACCATATGAAAATATGAAGCAATGAATGAACAACGTTTTCCTGGAAGAACACGGGATATATTTTAAAGGAAAATTAACCAATAAACAAATATCCAGTTTACTAATTTAATCACTGATTTGTCAAGAGTTAGATAATCCGCAAAAAGAGAGGGGTTTATTTACTATCAAAACAAAAACATTTTTCAATACAGCTTTGAACAAAGAAACTACATCAGTAAATATATGACAAAGATTATGAATGAAGATGGAAACGTAACAGAAAACCCAGAAGAAACAGAGTGGAGTTCTTTTTACAGACAACTTCATAAACTAAATTTAAACATCGAGGACTGTGACATAAACGACTTGGTTAATGAAATATCTAACTCTCTATAAAACAGAAAGCATATGTAGAATCGGAAAACCCCAGGTACAGATGGTTTCGGTGCTGAATTCTTTAAATTTTGTTAGATTAAGTTTGGTCCTTTTGTGGTTAGAGCCTTGGATGAATCGTTAAGAGATGGTGAATTTTTTTCGCAACGTAGACAGAAGATTTGATAACGTATATTCCTAAAGGAAACAAGCCAAAGACGTCGATCTCTGTTTTGAATTTGACGTACAAAAGTGGATCTTATTTTGCGAACAGGATTAAATGGGTATTACCAAAACTCATCAACGAAGTTCAAACAGGATTCATTGCCAAGAGATACATACGTGACAATATCAGGCTGGCTTACATATGATCTCATGAACTACCTAGATACAAAGCTATAATCAGGTTTGTTGTTATGTTAGGACTTTGAAAAGGCCTTTGATACTGTTGATTGGCATTTCATGTTTAAAGTCTTAAGAATAGTTGGATGCAGATAGATAGAGACCTGCTATAAAAAAAAAAACATCAAGTCCATGGTGATAGTTAATGGCCTGAGCACACAAGGGTTCAAAGAAAAACAAGGCTGTAGACGATGTGATCCTATATCACCATACCTCTTCATTTCATATGCAGAAATACTGGCGATAATGATTGGAGAAGAAAGGGATATTAAAGAGATTTACATAAATAATATAGAATCTACAAATTTTCAGTTTGCTGATGATATACAATTAATTAACATTGGAAAAAAAATTTTTTTTTGAAAAATCAGTTTAGTTAAAATCAATACGTATAATAAATCATCTCGTCTGTTTTTGAATGCAGAGAAAACACGTTTTCTGGCTTGGAAGTAAAAAGTACTCGACTGATAAATACATGCCAAATCTAGGTTTACAGTGGAAGCCAAAGCAATCTAGTATTTAGGAGTTTGGTTTACACATAATTCAAAACAACATAAATCTATCAGTTACTCTAAAATATTTTCAGAAGTCAAAGCGTTGTTTAAAATTTGGTCGAAAAGAAGCGTTACCCTCTTGGACTGTTAGCAATATATGTGAATGGAAATCAAGACAAGTTAATTGGAGGACAGCAGTCAAGTCTGCTAAAAGTAGAGGGCTTGGTATTCCTGACTTGAAAAAAAACAAACATCATAACTCAGAAACTCACTTGGATAAGGAAACTTAAAAATATGAACCTCAAATGAAAGAACCTTTGTTTATGCATCCATTCCATAATCATTTAGGACGTTGTGGTTCAAGTTGATTAATACGAAGAAAAAGAATAATCTAATGTGGACACACACGTTAAAAAGCACATACACAGATTTGCCAAAGAGTCAGATTCAGACCTTTAATACCATGTTCCTGAAAAAAGGCTTCACTTATACTTTCTGAACATAAGATCAATGGGTAATACGAAATAAGATGAACACCTTGGTGGGCCCACAGGAACCCCTTGTGCTAAATGTCAAATAACGTGGGCTTACTTTGTTTGGTTGCATCATTCACCACGACTCTTGATCTAAGACTATCCCTCAGGACACTTTGCAAGGAGGCCATTGTTGAAGTCAACAGACGGGCATGGGGCGCAAATATAGAAGGCACGACCAAATTCAGTATACCGGAACTGCTTCTTGATGCATTCCGAAGACAGAGATAAAGGATCTTGTTGCTACAGTATCTCCTCAGTCCCAGCAGTTACACTCTCGGTAAGTGGATTAGGTGACACCGACCATGTCACTGATGATTTTTTTGTTTGCTAATGCTGAATGTTTGCAGACATTTAATGTCAGGGGGATCTTTAATGAAAAGAGTTGATGAATTGTGATTACTTTTTGTTCTACTCCAGTTTAGTTGCGTTTGGGCTGTCCGTTTTGGTGGCTGGAATTTCCTTCTTGGATTAGTTGTGTGACCTCTCTTCCATCACATTTGTAGCAATGCTTGGCCTGTAACATCATCTACCGACATCCTGGATGCCACATGTTGCTTATGACACAGTTTATTTTTTCAAATCCTCCAGTGTCTAGTCGGAGCAGACGCTGTCTTGCATCAAAACTTCCCAGAGTTATAATAAACATAGCAAGCTGATTGTTCTTTTGATAGAGCATGGACTTCAGATCCGATTTCTCGAGTTCAATCTCAACGTGCAACATTAAACACTAGATTATCAGCTTCTCATCTTAATGTTTCCATCATTCTGGTGGTGTTAGCGTAATGTTTCATATATCTCTTCTCCCACCCTTACAATTTCAAGACTTTGTCAGCGCATAGGATTTTGCACAGGCTGAGGCAGTGTGCCAGATAATTGCTTGCAGATTTGGGTGGAGCACATATAGAATATTCCAAGCGCAATGAATCCCCCTTGAATAAACTACAACTCAGACTCAGCCTATAATAATCATGAATTGCCAGCAGCTTGATATTATGGTTATTCTGGTACAACTGTTGTGACCTGTGTTGAAGATGTTATGAAGATCGTGGAACAATTGTTTTTGGAACGTCATTGAATGTTACGTGAAGGGTAAAGACAATAACTCTCTAACAAAATGAACTTCTAAAATTTGTATTACAAATAATAAAAGTTTCTTACGAATTGCGCTGACCATGTGCCAAAACTATTTTAACCATCACAGAATGAGTTTGGGGTCACATTTCTATGGTATTACATTATTAGAGAAGAGGATGCAGTGTGGATCTATCAGATGTCTGTTGTGGACAGCGCCACGTTGTACACGACAGAACACAAAGCATGACATGACTAGAAGTAGATACCCAACGGTTGCTACCTGGTGTCTTCACATAACATCATGCTTCATTGAGATCAAAGCAGATCCTCAGCAATGTAAAGTTGTTTTGATAGCAGACTGAATATATTTCACAGAAAGCGTGACAGTCTTACCTGATCTTCCTCGCAAGACCCACAAGAGCTAACACATACAACGTCGGTTCAGTAGAACCTTGATGACTGTGACATGCGAAGAAATGAACTGGCAGCCTCTCTGACGAAGGTAAGAAGCAGATTACAATTGCAAAAACAAACTATCTCCTTTAGAGAGGCACAGACCACCATAAAAGCAGCCTCTCTGACGAACGTAAGAAGCAGATTACAATAGCAAAAACAATCCTTCAGAGAGGCACAGACCACCATAAAAATAATTTTCCACTATGGACACAGATACACACAGACATACACAGACACATACACACCACACACACACACACACACACACACACGCACACACGCGCGCGCGCGCGCATGCACACACGCACCCACGCACGCGCGCGTGCACACACACTCACACACACACGCTCATACACACACATACACACACACACGCTGGCGTACGCACACAAAACTTTTTTTCATTCAAGGGCCGCAACTACCATGTGTACTAGAATATATGCGAGGGCTGTTATGTGTATGGCCGTTTTCATATAACCTTGCTATTAAGGCAGTTATACACAGTGTTCAGAGATGATTAGGAAAAGAGTGGCAGAATTCTTAAGACGTTCGCTTGCCAATAACTAAAATTCGAGGTTGCAGGTTTCGTTTCCCGTATAGGCCTCGGTTTTTCTCCTCAGTTTGACCGGAAAATCGAAATGAGGGGCTAGTTCTTCGGAAGAGGACGAAAAACGAATCGGAACCGTGTGTCTTCTGGCTTGCACACGCTTTTAGATCCCACGGCAGTTAAAAATCGTGAAGAGCACGGCATTTGCCCAGCTGCTCTGGCACAAAAACTTTTGGAGAGATAAGTTCATTTCCCAAGTCCCTCCCCATGAGGCCGAATTAGCCCATGACTATTTTCACACCACATTCTACCTGCTCTGTGGCCACATCAAAAAGTGGTAGGAAAAGTTCCATTAAAAACTGTCCTGAAAACAGCTGGCTGGAAGCAAAAAAGCACTTTTGCCACATATTGTCACCAGCCTATACACACACAGGGTCAGTTTTGCAAAGCTGTCCTTCAAGAAAATCAAGGTAAATAGAGGCAGGTCTCTTAAATAATCTCACTTGATGCAGAATCCTGACGGAATTTTGAGAGACAAAACTCCAGGATCAAACGAACTCACCTTGTGATGTTTGAGTGGGGTTTTGCAGACCAGTTTGAAGTCAGGATGGGATCAGGCACCTCTCCCTTAATCTTCACGACTACTTCCTGTTTTCAAACAAAATAGAATCTCTCAACTCTCTTGACTCTCTATTCCCTCTTTTGCCTGATCCTGCCTGCGCCATTTGCACGTTCAATCTGACGAACTCTTGCGTTCTGAAGTCTTGGTAAAAAAAATGTGTGTGTTGTGTGACAGAGAAGATAACAACATCGTACAATGGTCATTTGTCGAACAGGGTTGGGTTACCCTAGCTCAGCCTTCTATGTGTGTGTGTGTGTATGTGTGTGAGAGAGAGAGAGAGAGGGAGGGAGGAGGGTGGTTTGGGCAAGGGGTCACACGCCCTATTCCCCTCCTGTCTTCCCCCTCTCAGCTTGCGTTGGCTTTGTACTCTGGAGATTTGGTCATTGTTGGTGATTGCTTTGTCGAATGATGAGAGTGCATTCCTTGGTTTTGATTCTTGAATCAGATTTGGCATATTATAAACATTATTATTATTATCATTAATAGTAGTAGTAGTTGTAGTAGTAGTAGTAGTAGTAATATTGTTATTATTATTGGTTTTGGTGTCACGATTATTATGTACGTGCTAAGTGTTTTCGTGTTTCTGTGAGCCACCAAACATTGATATTGTCAACAGGATCTATCCCCTTGTGGGAGTGTTGGGGACTCTTTCAGTATACATGTAAATGGTATCCCCACCTTTTGGAAATTTGTGCTAGAAAATTCCTCTTTTCTGTCACTCTCTTTGTTATGGCCCTGCTCCTTTGCTTTCTGTCATCTTTTCCCTATTCCTTTCTGCCTTGCTGGTCCATTTACCTGAATATTTTTGATGAAGTCTTGTCTTATGATTGATTATTGAATACATTTATTAAGTGCGTTTTTTTTGGATCTAGGGAAATGAGATATGCAGAAGCAATTTTAGGTAATTTAGGCACGTTTTTATATATATTTTAGAGTCCTTAGCTATGTATAAATTTCTATTCAGGTATGCTTTTTTTAAGTCCCCTTTATTATAAACTGGACGGGGTGGTCAACGCCAGGGGCATCTCCTTAGATTATGCGTGCAAATGCAGTAGGTTGTGTACTTTTTTCTGTTTCTTTTTTTTTTTTTTTTTTGCTGAAGTACTAAGTGTGTATTGGAATGGTTATATCCCTGATATGGCTCTACACAGTCAGCTGGGCTTTAAACAACAATACGAATGATAACAGGATCTTTGTTGTGGTGGTGTTTATGTTTCGAGGGTTGGAGAATGAGGTCAGGGAGCCGGGATGACGGAAACAATCAATCGTAGTCATGGGCGAATGTATACTGTGTGTCGTGTCGGGGTGGGTTTCTTTGATGTTCTTTGATATGGTTGTGTGGGGCATTTATATGGTCAGTTGGTGTCCAATATACATTTTTCATCTGTTTCCATTAGCGATTTTTTTCACCAGTTGGAGATATACATTTCATTACAATGTAAGTTAGATTATGCTGAGAGTTTTCTTGTTTCAGCCATATAGGCGTTACTTAATTTTATGACCATTGTTTTTGAGAAATTATAATAGGCGCAATCTTATTATAATTTACACATATATCACGCCTAAACGAATATTATCCATCAAGGAATTTCACTTACTTTTTGTTAGGCCAGATCGGTTTAGCGAACCCTCGTCAGACTGGTGGGCAGAGGCTTGTTGTAGAACTATTCAGTTGTGAGAACACTTCTCACTATCCGTGTGTGACCCCATTCTGATTTTCTGTTCATCAGTAGGTTGCTTGGGGCATTGTGTATTTGGACTGCTTCACTGATTTGTCGGTCCAAAGCACTTTTATGTTTGCCTGTCACTGTCATCACAAACTCAGGTGTGTTTTCTTCATGTTTGTGTACAATATTAACATGTCTATAGAGGACTGAGTCATTATCTTTGTTCTTATAGGCTGCCATGTGTTCTAACCCCCTACTGTAGCCATTATGGGCGGTCTCTCCATAGTAAACAGATTTACATTTATCACACACTATTTGATATGTGATATTGTTTGCCCTGCATCCCCCTTTCTCACTCCCTGCACATACCATACAATTTTGTTGGTCATTACATTTTCTGTTGGGAAACGGGTGGGATCACTGGAGGATGTTTTTGATTGACTTCCCTGATGTCTCTATGTCTCTACTACTCTTATCTTTATGTTAGTAGAGACATCAGGGAAGTCAATCAAAAACATCTTTTTTCTCCCTCGTTCAAATTAGTTCTAAGCATAAAATTAAACAGAAACCAAAAATACACAAAAAGAACATATAAGTCTAAAAGTATGATTTTCATATGGAATTATCTAGCATTCTGTGGAGGTTATGTTGCCTCTCTAACAAACCAGCAAGCTCCATATGAGTATCATCCTTCTCTGTGGAACGTGGTGGAACTTGATTCTACTCTACATTCGCAAGTAGAAAAATGCGTATATGTCTGTCAAAAGAAAACAAGCACAAAGTGTTTGGCAGTGTAGTCAATGCCAAAAGTACAAAAACGACAACAAAAATCAAGATCAGTTTCTCTCTCTCTCTCTCCTCTCTCTCTCTCTCTCTCTCTCTCTCTCTCTCTCTCTCTCTTTCTCTTTCTTTCTATCTCTTTCACTCTCTCTCTCTCTCTCTCTCTCTCTCTCTCTCTCTCTCTCTCTTGTTGCAGTGCCTGCCACCATAGAGGCCTCTTTTTCGTTTCTTTTTTTCTATTGATGCCTAAGAGACACTGGACTCTGTTTTAATTATATTTTTGTCAGAGACCCATCCACTTTATTTTCTCCTAAGACATTTTTTTGTCATTCAATTAAAAGGAAAACTAAGACAGACGAACGAACAAAAGAATTTGTTCCTTTGCAGGCAACAATCATGAGGTACTCTCAAGTATTAAATTATCACTGGTTTACTGTCGTGTCAATCAGACACTACCAATCTTCAGCACTCCTGCTTCTGTACGTGCCACGAGTGAACGGAGAATCCTCTCTTCCCGCTGAAGACGCCATCGTTCCCGAAAGATGTTGAGTGTATAGAGGAATGGATTGATGGCAGAATTGATGGGAAGAACAAAAATGGCGACAATGACGTTGACTTGTCCAGGGACTGGAACCCCACCAGCAGCCATCAAGGCAAGACATCCAACAGGGAACCAGCAAAGAAAGTCTGATAGAGCTACTGTGATGAGTCGCCGAGCCAGCAATACATCTCTTCTGGTTTTTATGGCAGCATATTGACTGTCTTGTTGTTTTATTCTGTTTTTCTGCACTGACCAATAAATCAATGTTTGACCTAACGCGATGATGAGAAACAATACAAAGTTCAGCACAATTAACACCAGAAATGCGTAGTCGTGTCCAGCAAATTTGTTTTGAGTGATAGGCAGAGGGATGCAGATCCCATTCTGTGAGTAGAATTCCCAGTGAGATATCTTGGGAAGTAAAGGAATAACTGCCAGAATCAGACCTGAAATCCAGACGAGACCAGACGCTAACAAGGCACTAATTTTGTTAAAGCGTATTTGACTGAAAGGGAAACACAGCACAAGCAGACGATCCAAAGTGATGAGACAGATGACAAAAGCAGAAACTTCCGTTGACATCAAACACAACATTCCAGCCATTTTACAAGCAGCACTCTCTTGCCATGCAATATCATTCCATAAATAATTCCCCATGTATACTCGATCTGCCACGCCAATCACAGCCAGATATACACCCATCAGAAAATCTGACATGCACAGATTGGCCACAAACACGTCAAAACCAGTCTTAGACTTTTGTCTGGTGGCGACAACACGAAAAAAGAAGCTGGCAATATTGCCCAGGATGGCCAAAATGGCAAACACAGACAGGCATCCCCGGTAGAGATGGGACCGTAGCAAGGCATCACATGATGAGATTTCATTAGTGGGAGCTTGGCAATAAGCAAGGTCGAAACGAACAGGTAAAACAGGAGGACAACACAATCTGTAATTGTCACTTATGACGCTCCTCAGCTGATCCAGACCTGGAACAAAATAATCGGAAAATGTGAATAACTAAACGATGAAAAACAATTAATTAAGGGTTAAACAACAGGATAGTTATGCGAACAGAAACAGGATTGTTACTTGACTAATAATCAAGAACAGTACAGTTAACGCAACTAATAATCTTTTTACGTTGAAATAAACACTTCTGTATCTCTTTCTTTTAATACAATAAGAAACCCAAACAAGAAAACCTTTCTGTCGTTTAGCTCCCACATTATAAACGTCATCACACAAAGCAAACAGCTCAGCCATTGAAAACGAGCAGGTGTAATGTAGTGTTCAGATACTGCTGCAAGTCTTGAGTTATTTATACTTTTTATTTTTCAAAATGGCAAATTAAAAAAAACACATAAAAACATGAAATCAAAAAGGCTGTTGCAACTTTATTATGGACTGTCATATTTCAAAGTCTTTCAAATGTGTGTCTAGAATTTTAGAAGTGAAATTCATTCTCAGTGTTGAAATAACATAAACGAAGATCGACAGAACACACACACACACACACACACACACACACACACACACACACACACACACACACACACACACACACACACACACACCACACACACACAGGCATATGATGGTTGAGCATTAGTTTACAGTTACAGTTATAAAAATAAGGTCTAGTGGAGTAGAGACCAAAAAAGTCTGTGGGAATGGGAATCAAATCTTGGACCTCTTGTTTCCCAAACAGGAGATCTGACCAGCTGGGCCATACACCCCATTACCATTCTCCAACTTTCTCGACTTTGTGCAACCACCAAATCAGCAATCTGTTATTGACTGTTGCAATACATAATGCTCACAGCTTCAGATATACTTTGATCTCACTAAAGTAGCCGATAAAAGTTGTCTCATAATTAAAAAATCATGGCTAGTAAAGACTTAAAGGGCTAACATTGTATTTATTTGTATTTATTTGTGTTATTTTGCCATTAATGTACTTCCAAGAACAAATTCTTAATCAAGTTCTAATTCGATGCCAATGGAAAACAAAATACCTTGAAGTATAGTGGGAGGAAAGTATGTTAAAGGACATCATGTACGTCTAAAACACGAAGATGAAGAAGTGTCTGAAATCCATCTCCAAGAACACGCTCCACACCACAACCTGTGAGGTTCAGGGAATTTAGTCTAGGAAAGATGTGGAATACAGAAGGATCCAGATCTATCATGTGTACACGTGACAGATCCAAGGACTGCAATTTCTGCAATAAGTATGGATTAGTGAGATTGTCTTCAAACAAGGAGATGAGTGGGTTATCTGCTAGTTTTAACTCTCGGAGACTAAGTAGGTCAGAGATGTCTTTGCTACTGATGGCAGTAATGTAGTTATCACTAAGGTCCAGGTTCTGCAGACGGCTAAGTGGGGTGTATCAACATGCAGAATATTGCAATGAGCCAGGCTGAGCCAGATGAGTAAAGTGACGTTCGCAAGACTTGCAGGCATCAAACCACTACCACTGGCATTTAGGTAACGCAGGTTCCGATGCAAATCCACAGGGAAGATACGTTCACAGGAGAATGCTAGACCATTGCACGTGCAACCAGGAGGACATACACGTTTACACAGAATTTCGTCATCACACTGAGGGCAGTGGAACACCCATCACACAAATGACTTTTATGCACACATGAGCGGGATTTTCGACAACGGTAAAATCCAGGACAAGTGTAAAATTCGCAGTTTGCTTCATCTTCACGACCAGGACAGTCATATATCGTGTTACACCTGGTGAAGACAGGCAGACAGTAACCGTTGTCTGTGCACTGGAAATGTGTGTCAGGACAAACTACAGATCCATTTCCTCTCCCATCACTGCTGACAGCACGTGCCTGAAACAACACACAATTGGTGCACCAGGGCTGCTTGTAGTTTTTCCTTCACACACACTCGCGAGAGAGAGAGAGAGAGAGAGAGAGAGAGAGAGAGAGAGAGAGAGATGAGAGACAGAGAGAATGAGAGACAGCAAGACGAGACAGAAAGAGACAGAGACATAGACTGAGAGACAGACAGATAGAGACGGACAGACAGAGAATTAGACACAGTGAGAAGGCATTTTACACGAACACATGAACTAAACAGATAATAATGGTGTGTCAGATTTATCCACCCTCAATGTGACCTTCAGCGTTGGTCTGGGTGGCATTTCATAGTAAGCTTACAAGGAAGAAGAGACAGGCTTTGCCAGTTTTGCACTAAACTTGCCGAAAGGGCAAAGCTTTAACTGAAATAGATGAAATTTGTTAGCCCTGTCAAGGCAGTTTCTAGGAGAAAGAAAACTTTTATTTCAATGTCCCTGGGTATCTGCCCTCATGCCTGCTAGCACGTTCTCGAGCCAGAGGCTAGAAGATGGGAGATTCTGTACGACAAAGTTATATCTAATGAAGCTGTTGTACATGCAGTAATGAAACTACAGGCATGAAAAGATGAGAGAGTGGAGCGAGGACTGCAGACACTTCCTCCACATTAAAAACTTCTCCGTGCTGGTCAAAAACAAGGACAACCCAGAACGCGACGTTCAGTCAGCAGATTTGACAAAGCCCTGAAACAATGGAGAAATGGTTATGGTGCATTCAGAACATATTGTGGAAAGTTCTCTACTACTACTCTGCACGTATGTGGCTGTATGGGTGATGATCATCCTACATAAACAGAGACAGCTGCAGTGCTGTTATCTTACCATAACGACAGAGCAGCCCTTTCCAAGGACACCATTGCTGTACCTAATGAGAAGTGGGGGTATAAAGAAGCCCTAAATAACAGCCTGCCTGTGTGTTGTGTGTGGTGCGTGTGTGTGTGTGTGTGTGTGAGTGTTGTGTGTGTGTGTGTGTGTTGTGTGGTGTGTGTGTGTGGTGTGTTGTGTTGTTGTTGTGTTGCTGTGCCTTTATTGTCTGTTTGTGGATGTATGCGCATGCATTCATACTGAATCGTAATCCTGTATACTTATAATACAGTTGTTTCCTGTTCTTGTTCTATGCCATATGCTGCTGATATATTTGATTATTGTTGACATGTTTTCATGTATAGCATTGTATATAAAGTGCAAAACCAACGAGTTTACATCCTGGGATGAAGCGTAATAGACATTTTCATTATCATTTGTTTGTTATCTTTTAAAAGTATTAAAATTTGTGCTTTTAGATGAAAAAAGTAAATAATCAATAAATGAATAAATAGATAAGATAACATAAACAGATGTCTACGGCGTGGAGGAATCTACGAAATCATAAAGGCATTTATCATTTAATTAACATCAAACTCTAAAGACAAGAGAAAAACAGTCAGAACATTAGAGTCGATCAGGTTTCACAGATTTCTCAGGGCTGTATGTGTGCATTATGCGCACACGTGCGCGTGCTTGTGGTGTATGTGTGTGTTGTGTGTGTGTTGTGTGTTGTGTGTGTGTGTGTGTGTGTGTGTGTTGTGTGTGTGTGTGTGTGTTGTTGTGTGTGTGATTCCATTACTATTATTATCATGAAGATGCGTATGATTCTTCGTAGGATCTTTGTGGAAGCAGCTATGACAAAGCCCTGCAACAATGGAGAAATGGTCTATAGTGCATTCAGAAGATGTTGCGGGAAGTTTCTATCTACTACTCTGCATGTAGGTGGCTGTATGGGTGATGATCATCCCACATAAACATGTGATAGCTACAGTGTTGTCAGCTTACCATAACGACAGAGCAGTCTTTCCAAGGACAGCATTACTGTACCTAATTGAGTAGTGGGGGTATCAAAGAAGCCTAAACAACAGCCTGCCTCATACACCTACCAAATGGATTTGTCTGCCTGGTCGTCCAGCCCATGGTCAAAAGAAGTAAAGAGAAAACGGAAAAAGGAAACAAGAACAAGAACAACAAAAGCCTGTTATTAACCTTTGGTTCATGCAATATAGAAACTCTGCTGGACAGAGATGCTGAGATGCTAAACCAGAGTGACACACAGCCCCTTTCACCATGATGTTTGATTGCTATTAGATCGATATAGCTGTCCTGAGTGAAATTATACTTTCAGGTGAAACCCAGCTCAAGGAGTTGAAGGCAGCTACACCTGCTACTTCATCAGAAAGCCCAAGATAGTTCGAGAAACTCTGATGTTTGATTTGCCATGTTTACCAAACTCACCAGGATACTGGAAAGCCTGCTCTGTGGTTTCAATGATCACTTGATGATCATGCATCGTTGGCTTACAAAAGACAGCTTTCAGCTTTACACGTTCATCAACGCTCACGCCCCAACGATGACATCCAGATGATGACAAAGAAGCCCGACACGAGGAACTCAACTGTTCATTGCCACTGTCAATTGAACAACAAGAACATCATTCTTGGAGAATTCGCTTGTGATTAGACTGCACTTGGCTGTAAGTCATTGGACGCCACATCAGTTTTTTATATTAAAGGAAATGATTGTCAGGGACTGTACACCAAGAAAGAAAAACAAGCACGAGAAGTAAACCTTTTACTCGGAGGACTAAAGTGTCTAGTTTGAAATACAGATCGAAGGAGAAGACAACGCTATAAAGAACAAAGAAAGATTTACAAAGGAAACATGGAGAATGTGAGGCATTCAGCAACTTGTGGGTTGACCTTCCTAGTCAGTATGTTGATTCCTCTCAGAGAAGTGACAGGTGTATCTTACCTACGACAGCAGCTTGGACGCAGTTACCGGGTTGAGTAAAAATCAGCCTCGGTGTGTTGCTCTCTGTTCTCTTGTCTTGTGTGCTGTGTGTGTGTGCTTGTTGTGTTCTCTTGTCTTTGTTTGTGTGTCGTTTCTCGTCCTATTCTGTTGGATTATCGCATCATCATACTATCTATCTGTATCTTAAAATACTTGTTCCTGTTCTTTATCTATCCTATCTCTGATATAGATATGTTGACATTTTCGTATAGCATTTATATATCTAGTTTTTGGGTGTAGCGTAATAGCATTTCATTATTTTTGATTGTTATCAAAAGTATTCTTGTAGATGATACAATTGATTAGATAGTAACTTAGATTCTACGCTAGATCTCGTCATGATTATATTTAATTATTGTCGAATTGAGCGATGTTTAATTGCATAGCATTGTGCATAAACGTGCCGTGCTATATGTGTGTTACTTTGTGGGGGATGTGTGGTGTGTGTGTTTATTTACCATTACTATTATTATCATGAAGATGCGTCTGATTCTTCGTAGGATCTTTGTGGGAAATATAACCCAGTACTAATCTCCAAAAAAGACCGTGACATCTTCCTGTCACGTGAATTTTACATCCACTCAGAGCACCACAAGTAGTATTCTAAAGATTCAATCAGGGAAATAAAAATCACATGTACATTTCAGTGATCAGTTCAGACACACAACCACAACAACACGATCCCTCCATCGTGACAGACACAATACATACTTGTAAGACGCCCTCACTGAAAGTCAAGATAGCTGGTGGAAGTAACTGGATACCTGGAAACTTCTTGCTATCACCTGGTTTGCAGCTGCCTTGTTTGCCGTCCTCACAGTGCCAGACATCATTGGTGCACACCTGTCCTAGAGGCAGGCACTGGTAAACAGAAGATTCATGCTTTCGTGGTGTAAATGGGTTGATCATTGCTGTTCACCAAATATGAAAATGGTGAAAACAGGGAACTGCTATGCTGCCATCTGAGCCTTCAAACTGCAGCTACTGACACAGTCGTTTACAGACATACGCCAAGAAAACAACCAAAATAACAACAACAGCACCAGCAACGAAACGATGTAGAGTTTCAGAAATGTTGAAAGTTAGAAGAAAAAGAATGAAATTTTTGTTTATGCAATAAAGAAAATACAAACAGGATAGAACGGTAAATGATAAATAATAAAATGTAGTTTAGAAATATTTTTTCAGTGGGTTAAAATCTGACAGGGAAATAATACATTAAAACTATGCATGTAAATGATGGTTGAAATTATTTTCAAAAATGTTGCATTTAATGTTTGTGTTGTAATACGTACTTGTAGCCTGTGACGTGTTCAGGCTGTTGTATATGTCAGACAAAAAGAAATCGATACAATCCTGTACAATAGATAACAAAATAAAAGACAAACAACAAACACAATTTTTAATGAACAAAATGGGGCATCACCACAGCAAAACTATCAATGAAAACATCGCTTGTTTATCTTATTGAGAAAAACACAGAGTAAAATGTCGGTGTCAAAAAGGAGAGCAGTTAGCCGAAAGTGCTCAAAGAAGAAACCCTTTCAAGGACGTGTTTTGGCCCTTAACCCTTACACTTTAGGGGAACCTGGTCACAACCATGTCATGACTCCTTGATGACCTCGCTGTCACCAGTTGTTTCAGAAATTTGTCTTTCCAGCGGTGGTTTTCCAACTCGAGCATTCAAGGTTGTCAGGTGTCTCAAAGTTTAGTAACTCTTGTGACAGATGTCTTAACCCTTATGTATCGGACATAGGCAACATGTATGGGAATTTTAAGCTTTATGAAGTTAACTTTTGTTCCTCCTTGACTAGATCTTGGAACTCTTTTCAGTTACTTCTGTCAATGCTTTTATGACTTGTTCCTCTCTTTCCCCGAAATCGAGAGCTATTTAATGAGGACTTTGGCTTGAAAGGCAGATTTCCTCAATTTGCTTTTCAGTCTTGTAGATATGGGCTTCCTCCCTTATTTCTTTCATACAGCACAGTGAGGTTGATCAGAATCATTTGTTTGAATAAATGGAGTGAGAAACTATATCTGATCTCATGCCTTCTTGCTAATTATGTTGTTTTGTTGTTGTTGTTGTTGTTTTTTATTGTGGAAGATTCGCTGTGCATTCCCAATCGTGTGCTTCATCCAGCAGACCCCATTCCATGCTCTGGATGTCACAGCTTTTTCTGCTGAGCAGAAGATTATCAGAGCTTCTAATGGCATATTTTTCCTCTGGCAGTGCTGATAGCGTGTGCGTTTTCTTACAGCACTTGATTATGCCTTCATGTGTACTTTCCTTGGGTTAGCATTACTTTGCATGATGTCAGGATATGTTCCATCGTTTGTTTGACTTACCAGAGTGGGCAGGGTCATCTGATTTTCTCCATTTTACCGGATTTGCATTTGAAGGCAGCAAGGCAAGTATAGACTTGAGGATGAAAACGATCTTGAGAGGGGCCATTGCACGTCATTCCTTCTGAGACTTTTTTGTGTGAATTTTCCCACGTTGTCCATTGCCTCTGTTCGCTTTGCCTTTCCATTGGCCTTTGCCTTTGACCACCATTCCGTTTATGTTGATCCAGTCCTGCCTATTGGTCTGTATGTACCCTATTATTTCTCTGAACATAGGTTTATTTGTCTCCACTACCTGCAGGACTTTCTTTCTTCTGCCTATCATCCAGATGGGCAGGATTGATCTCCACCTGCCTATCTCCTGAGTCCCAAAGAATGCTAAGAAGCCTGATCTTTCCCACTTTATACTCCTCGACGATGGATTGTTAAGGTAGCTTCAGCTTTGCCAGGTGACAATAGAGTGCAACGTCAGTGAGACCCAGTGGAAAGCCAACCCTTTGTATTGGTTGAGTTTGGTCTCCACTGATTCCACTGTCCTGGTATTAATATCGTATGTCACTAGAAGCCAGAGCAACTTTTTAATCATCATGAATTGCAGGCAAATTTTGTAATTGCCAAGAAAGCCACACTAGTCTATTATTTGCAAGCTTTCTTCTGCCGTTTGCTTGTTTCTTTGCCCTTTTTGTATCTTCAGGGATTCATCATATCTCTGTCTGAGACTCTTGACTTGACTTAATCTTCTGTCACAGTTGGAATCCTTTTTTGCCTTTTGACATCTTCTAACTGACGCCGAGGCTGGATTTCTGATGAGGTGTTTTCACTTTTAGCTGTTTTAGTCCATAGGCGTGCCTACATGTTTTATATGCAATATCTCTGTATGTGGCTAGATTGCGTTCCAGGATGATCATCCCTATCGGCGCATTTAGCGATAAGATTATTTCTTTATCCATCTTCATCCATTATTCTTTTGTATTTATAGCGTAAAAAGTTGAGTTTCTGGACACTTAGTATCAGAAGCCTGTACAAATTCTTAGTCTGAACTATCAGTGTGGATGTCATTGGCACTGTGGTTTTGCTTTCTGGCCTTGGTTTTCTGATATCTTTTCTGCTAGCGCAGTGCACTCTGTTCGTTCATCAGACTCGTTGCACACCCTTTTTCGTCCTGTGGATCTTCATTCTGTGCTTGGCAGAGAATCTCCTTCCACAGGCACAGGGAATTCTATTTGTTTCATGCTTGTGGTCTCTTGTGGATTTCGAGTCTTGATTGAGTTGGCGCTGATGGATTCGTAATTCTCTCACATTTTGGTGAATCCCGAGAGCATTTTTCATGTATGAATTAGAGACAAGTTAAAGAAAAGTAAGATGAAAAGCCAGCCCATAGAGCACATACATTTCTAATGCTACACGCCAATCGATGGAGCACATACGTTTTTAATGCTACACAAGTTAAAGGCCATGTGCAGCACATATCTAATAATGCATAAAGTGATGCTGCACGCTTTATATACAAGTGACCTCCATTAAAATGTTTCATCATGCATAAGATTTTCTTGATGTTGTAGGTTTACCCTCTGTGTTTTCAAACAAGTCTAAGTCAAGCTCTGCATACGTAGCGACACGTGGTCCATCGAGCAGTCTGTTCCCTAATAGTACGTATAAGGTGATGCACTCAACGTCTCATCTTCTTGTTTTTGGTGTGGTCAATCAGGTGCCAGTGCTTAAAACCAAAAGGATCTTTCTTGTCACTTTGTACAAAAGAATGTGCATCTCTCAGATTTGAAAAAGAGTGTAAATAAAGCTAAAGTTGGTAATGATAATAAAACTAAATCCATTAGTACAGTGCACAAGTTCATGCCGAAGGTGTTCGATGCTCTTAATGAGTGGCAGCGGGGGGGGGGGGGGTTACCATGTTACATATTTATGCAGTAGAAACACAAGTAATATGGAAAGGAGCAGTCATCTGTGTTTTCCTTTACAATACTGTTTTGTCCTAGCATACTGGATAGTGTCTAAAAGCTGTTTTACACTCAGGATGTATGTTGGCGAGTGTGTGCATCTGATCATTTTTTTTTACTCTGAGCAAATGGTTTAGTAAGCTGGTTGTCGAATTGTGTGGTCCCCTGCTCTGGGAATGTCATTCTATGCAATTCAAAACCATAATGATACAATTATAGGTTCTCTGAGAATTATGCCAATATGCTGGCTTTAGCAGTACTAAACTATATCTGTTTTACCAAAGGAAATATGAGGGAAGCAGGGAGAATTTTAAATATCAACTAAGTAACATAACTCTTGAGAGTCACGGAGTTATCTCCCATGTAGAATTTCTCAAACCCAACACAGTTTGCGCTACCCATTCAGCTAGCATAGACGCAGCCACAAAGCATAAAGTGGTAAGCTCAGAACATTCCTTAATTAATTTTGAATTAAGGAATGTTCTGAGCTTACCGCTTAATGCTTTGTGGCTGCGTCTATGCTAGCTGAATGGGTAGCGCAAACTGTGTTGGGTTTGATAAATTCTTCATGGGAGATAACTCCTGACTCTCAGAGTTATGTTACTTAGTTGATATCTCTGTTTTGTTCACCTGACAAAATTCTGGTGTAAAGTGTTTTACATTTAAACAAACTGGTCTAAACCATAACAGAAACAGGATTCCAGTTTCTGCTTCCAAACTGCATGTATGAAAAATGTCAGGTTTACTGACGCTACGTCACATAATATTTCATGAAGGCAGTAGGACTAAGATTGAACTTTTGATAATTGAAAGAGTTGTTGGCAGATTAAAACAAAATGTTGCTGGAACATTGTTGACTAGGAAGAACCTACAAAAGAGTTGTTGACAATTTTGACCACTTTGATGTCTATGTTACAATTATCTACCTTTTGCAAGAATGTCTGATTGCCAATAAATCTGTTATATATCTGATGACAAATTAAAATCTCGATAAATTATTTTCATCTTTTTTGTAGATATAAGTTCAGTTCTGTAGAAACAAGTTCACTTTTACTTCTTATGGCATCTTGGTTTACATCCTATCTGTAAGGGTAGCCCCCAGGCTACTACTTCAGGAATATGCCTAGCGGACAGGGCAGAAAATACCTGTCTGATCCGGAATTGGATCAGACACAAAAATAGACAAAAAAGAAATTGGAATATGGGGTTTCTCACATTATCAACCAGACAGCACAGTCCACATGAAAGTCACTTACACAACAAACGTCCAACGTCAAATGGCATGACTGCAGTGTAAGAAATAATAGCCTGGTTTATGCAGCGCAGAGGTACAAAGCTTGTCTTCCAGTCTCTCTGCATCAGTTTGCACAGGTTTGATTCACACCTGTGAAAATGTATATGTGCGTGCAACGTCCATTCTATCAGCTGTGAATCGCTACTGTCTGTTCAACGATAGGAGAGATAAAGCACCGAGGGACCAGAGATTGCCACCGCCCTAGTAATACTGGCTTCAAGAAAAGTTGGTCTTTACCACCTCACTCCCTTGCAACCTCAGGGTTATGGAACAACCAGCCTTCACTGTGAGAAAAGTGGTAGTCAATGCTCTTTAGAGATGTTTGTTTGTTTGTTTGTTTGTTTGTTTGTTTGTTTGTGTTTTGTTTATTTTAATGAGGTTCTGGTTCGAAAATTGTGGTGTTACAGTACCTGTTGAAAATGTTCTTTCAAGTTGATGATATGTTCTTTTCCTTTTTCAGTAATCTAGGCATGAAATGGAATAACGTTTATACAAGTATGATGTCATATGAATAGTTATTAAAATCATTTTAATGCTTACCTCAAACAGTTATCTCGTTCTTTTCTTCAAGCACAGGAAATAACGGTGTTATCAATTATGATGACAGTAAGGAAGATGATGAAAACAATTATATTTGATAAATATTACACACATAGCTACAGAAAGAAAGAGAGAGAGAGAGAGAGAGAGATGTGTGTGTGTGTGTGTGTGTGTGTGTGTGTGTGTGTGTGTGTGTGTGTGTTGTGTGTGTGCTTGTGTGTGTGTGTGTGTGTGTGTGTGTGTGTGGTGTGTGTGTGTGTGTGTGTGTGTGAGTGGGTGGGTGGGTGTGTGTGTGTGTTTGTGTTATAACCACCAATACCATCCCATGATATAAACTCACGCTCCCAATGAAATAAAACTACAGGCCTAAGACTCTAAAATGAGTCCTGTACAACAGCCTCTAACTGGGCACCTACCATTCCAGAACACTCGTGGTAAGTTGTTTTATCACAAGGAAAGTTCTTGAAAATACAAAAATGTTCGTCAGTGCCATCGCTGCAGTCAGACACATGATCACACACATACGTATATGGAACGAATTGGAACTCATTGTCACATTTAAAAGAGAGGGACAGTGACTCCACAGGAGCATCACAAGAACTGGAAACTGTTCCATCCCACCAGCATGAGGTCAGAGCGTCACACGCCAAAAAGGTGTGAGTAAAATGACTCTGGGGGCATGAAACGAAACCTGTCACGTTTTCCAAAACCACTGAGACGTTGAGTACTGGGAAATGAAGTGAGCTGACAGGCTGAAGGTTGATAGAAGAAGCAGGAAGTTCACAGAGAGTGTCAGCAGACACTTTATCGTATTTGTTGATTTTGTCAAATTTATATCCGTCCGTGCTAGCGCAGTTGGCTTTCTTGCTTTTTGATAACATTTCATATATGTGCATGTAGAGTGCAATGGTTCCATCAAGGTTGTACCACATATCCCTGTACCTACATGAAACAAAAAGAAATATGCAAAAGCAGTACAAAGCAGAAATCACGTTGTACATCTCCCTCTTTCTTGCACTCTTAATTGTTTATGGCCATGTTGAAACAAACCATCCGACTTACAATTTTCGAATCAAAAATTCTGATTCCAGTGTCTGTAAACAAGCATATATATGCTCAAAAAATTATTTAAAATTGACAGTGCCAATACCATGGCACTAAAGGCGCCCGACAATTTACTCTTATTCATTTGGTCTTTTACAGTCTCTCCTTTTTTTATTGTTGTATGAATTGAGTTTACACCAGTTATGGTTTATAGTAGCATAAAATCTTCCAGTCTTTGATAGATTATGTCACATTCCATAATGACATAAAGTATGGCATTTACCTGTCGAAGTGAAATCATATTCAATGACACATTCCTCAGACAGTGAGGATTTTTGTTCTGATCTACGTTATTTGAGACAATGTGTGGCTGGAGACCCAGTGATTGAACGTACAAGTGGTTGCCTCAGAGAAGATCTGAACCGAATATCCAAACATTTTCATACAGAACTGCAAGATTGTCAAGGTTGAGAAATCCAGTGACTGTTTCAGATGGGATCTATGATACTGGTTCTGGTGAATTATGTAATAGCAATGACAAAACCATGAAACAATAATCATGCTGACAGTGATTGTCACAATGATAATGATTAGTATGATATTAATGATAATAACAATATGCTAATGATGACCTCAATAATAGCAATAATAATATAATGATTAATGATAATAATGATGATACTAATCATACCACTACTAATAATAATGATAGTGGTAGTAGTAATAATAATAATAATAACAATAACAAAAATAAGAAGAAGAACAATGATAATGATAATAATGGTAATGATTATCATCATGCGCCCTGCGACATGGCATTGGCGATCTTGGCCCTCCATACGTATCTATCCCCTGGGGCACAAGCACATCTTCCACCCTCTGTCCACAGCCACCCTGCAAGTCCGTCCAATATTTTCTCCCGGGTCTACCTGGTGCTCTCTTTCCCTCCAGCTTTCCTATTGTGACCAAGTGCTTTAATTCCCCCTTCCTCATAAAATGGCCTATAAATGTTGCCTGTCTTTTCCTAATCTTCGTTATTAATGATCTTCTTGTGTCTACTTCCATCAAGACTGTCTCGTTTGTTTTCTTTGCTGTCCATGGAACTCTCAGCATTCTTCTTGGAAACCACATCTTGGCTGCCTCATTCTTGTTCTGGTTTTGGTGTTGACTGTCCACACCTCACAACCGCATAACATAATTGGTTCATGTAACATTCAAGAACTCTCATGCTGGTGTTAATAGATAGGCATTTGTTGGTAAGAATGCTTTTCATCTTCTTGAATGCTGTTTTGACTTGGCTGATTCTTCAGGCTATTTCTGATGAGTATCCTCCATCTGGTGAGACGACCGCTCCCAGATATTCAAGTTGTTCCGTTTGCTGTTATTTTTTTCATGAGGGGATTTCATGTTTTCTACTGATTGCGATGACTTCCGTCTTCTCGCTATTTAGCTCCAGCCCTTTATTTTTGATTTCTATTTCCTGATAAGGATAATAATAAGAAGAAGAAATATAATAGTAGTTTTAGCAAACATGATGATGGTGATGATACTGATGATAATAATAAGGTTCACAATAATCACGGTGATGATGAAAACAATAATGATCGTAGTGATATTTGTTTCATTTATGCAGTGAAAAAAGATTTTTTGTGGAAGAAAACTTGTTTCACTTTGTACAGGTAAAAAGGGGGGAGAGTTGAAGAGTTCCATGTCAAAATAGTAATTCATTATATACATAATCAGATATGTATTCCAATACACCAATGCAACATGAACATAGTTTATCAAAAACGACACTAGATGATAGCATGAAATAAAAAAATAATGGTGGTGATAGTAATCCTTACAAATATGAAGTAAAATTTATAAATCATCTCATGACTGCAGTCTTTCAGACATACACACATGAATGCAAACACAGACACACACATTCACGTATACACGCGTGCGTGCGTGCACACACACACACACATGAACACACATACACATGTATATATATATACATGTAGATATAGATAGATAGATATATAATAGATAGATAGATAGATAGATAGATAGATAGATAGATAGATAGATAGATAGATAGATAGATAGATAGATAGATAGATAGATAGATAGATAGATAGATAGATAGATAGATAGATAGATAGATAGATAGATAAATAGAAAGATAGATAGATCGACAAACACTAGCGGAAAGACCGTAGACAAACTGATGGAAGGCAACGGGAAAACACCATCGTACTTTCCCAAGCCATATCATGTCCAACAAAACAAGGAAAACAAGACTTAGTGTAACGACGTAAACAGGGGCTCCTATGGAGCACCTTCGTCCGGTAGGGACCGTCATGCTGCGCAGGCGACACCAGACCGTCAGCAAGCTACTATGTTCAACCTCAGAAAAAATACCAAAATCGCAACACGGAACGTTAGAACATTGTTGCAAAAAGATAAATTAGACAATATCCAACTGGACATGGAAATGCTTAACATTAGTATTATAGGACTAGGGAACGTGAGATGGAAGGGGGCAGGCATGATAACATCAGGAGAACATACGGTAATATATTCTGGTAGAAACTCACATGAAAGAGGAGTAGGCATTGTAATGGACAGGGACAAATCAAAAGCAGTTAAGGGATACAGGGCTGTGTCAGACAGAGTTTTGCAGGTTAAACTGGGTGAAAGGCCATTTGATATCAACATCATTCACGTGTATGCACCAACATCTGCAAGTACTCAGAAAAAAATTGACAACTTCTACAAAGTGTTAGAGATGGCCAAGACCCAATGTGAATCTCAAGAAGTTACAATAATAATGGGAGATTTTAATGCTAAAGTGGGAAAGGATAGGGTGGAGGATATAGTTGGACCTCATGGCCTTGGTACACAAAATGAAAGGATGAAAGGGGAGGGAAACTTGTAGAATGGACACAAATGATTGAGTTCATAGTAGGAAACACCTGGTTTGAGCAGCCTAATAGAGGAAAATGGACTTGGATGAGTCCAAGAGATAATAGCAAAAATCAGATTGACCACATCCTGATCAATAAAAGACTTAGAAATTCTTTACTGACAACAAAAACACTACCAGGTGCAGACTGCAACAGTGACCACAATCATGTAGAGGAATGATTTAGGCTGAAATTTAGGAAAAGGAAACAGGCCAAACGCAACATCAAACTAAATCTTGGACTCTTAAAGACAGATTAAGCGATACTAAAAAAAATTAACGTACATGTTCAAAACAAATTCAGTGCTCTGGAAGACGTTGGTGACAGTGAGGAACAATGGACAAAGTTGAGAAATTCGATAAATGAAGCTTGTGAAGAAATCCCTAAATTAGATAGAAAAGCAAAAAAACTGGATGACAAATGAAATTCTAGGCTTGATTGACGAACGGAGGAAGGCAAAGAGAAAGGAGGAGATGTTCAGGAAGATAAACAAAGAAATCAGGAACAGGTGCAATGAAGCTAAGGAAGCTTGGCTGAAAACAAAATGCAAAGAAATAGAAGAACGACACAAATTGGATCCTCAGGGTATGTACAGAAGAATTGAAGAAATTGTCCACAGGGAAAATACACGCACATCAACTGGTTGCTGAAAATCGAAAGATGGTATGCTTATCATGGAAAAAGACAAAATATTAGATAGATGGAGAGAGTACATTAAAGACCTTTTAGAAGATGCCAGAAACGAAAAACACATTATAAGAAAGAACGTTGAAGGACCACCCATAATGAAGGATGAAGTTTGAGCAGCACTGAAAAAGATGAAACCAGGAAAAGCCCCAGGACCAGACAACATTACTACAGAGATGATTGAAGCCCAGGGGGAAACTGGTATTGAAATAATAACAATCCTCTTGAATGGGATTTATGACACTGGAAAATCCCCAAAGATATGTCAGAATCAATTTTCATGGCACTTCCAAAGAAGACAGGGGCTATAGAATGCAAACTCCATCGCACAATCAGCTTGATGAGTCATGTAACAAAAATCCTATTGAGAATAATCTTGATGAGGATAAGGAATAGAATCAAAAGAAAAATGGCAGAAGGACTGAGTGAATTTGTCGAAAAGAAAGGAACTATTAGTGCCATATACATCCTAAGAACTTTCATAGAGAGGTCAATTGAGATGAATAAGGATTTGTATTAAATAAATTTATGCTTTGTTGATTATACCAAGGCTTTCGATCGGGTAAGACATGAAGAATTGATCAACCAACTAGAAAGACTCAATATTGATGGAAAAGATCTACGAATAATCATAAATATGTATTTGGAAGAAACAGCTGCAATGCGAATAGAAAACGATGTAAGCTCTTTCCAAATATGAGAAGAAGAGTCAGACAAGGTTGTTTTGTTATCAGTTTTCACTTTACAGCGAAACATCATGAGAAACCTAAAAGAAGACCCTGGATTAAAGATTGGAGGAAAAATGATAAACAACATTTGATACACAGATGACATCGTGCTAATTGCAGAAAATGAAAGGGACCTACAAAACCTTGTGCATGTACTAGAAATAGAAAGCAAAGGTAAGGGGTTGGAACTAAACAGCAAGAAGGCTAAAGTCATGGTAATCAGTTAAAAACGAGAAATTCCCACATGCAAAATAACAGCAAACGGCACAACCTTGAGACAGATTGATCAGTTTAAATATCTGGGAGAACGATCATTTCACCAGAGGGCAGGTGCACACCAGAAATAGCGAGCAGAATCAGCCAAGTCAAAACAGCATTCAAGAAGATGACAAGCATTCTTACCAACAAATGCCTATCAATTAACATAAGGAGTTCTTGAATGTTATATAGAGCTGATAATGTTATACGGTTGTGAGGCGTGGACAGTCAACACACAAAGCCAGAACAAGATTGAGGCGCCGAGATGTGGTTTTTAAGACGAATGTTGAGAGTTCCATGGACAGCAAAGAAAACAAACGAGACAGTCATGATGGAGGCAGACACAAAAAGATCATTGATAAGGAAGTTTAGGAAAAGACAGGCAACATTCATAGGCCACTTTATGAGGTAAGGGGAATTGGAGCATCTGGTCACAATAGGAAAGCTGGAGGGAAAGAGAGCACCATGTAGACCCAAAGAGAAAATAAATTATTTGATTGAATTTCAGAGTGGCTGAAGACAGAGAGGATGAAAGATATGCTCGCGGCAAGAAGGGATAGAAACAGATGGAAGGCCAAGATCGCTAACGCGATGTGGCAAGCCACTTGATGATGATGATGATAAATATAGATAAATAGTGATAGATAGATAGATAGTATAGATAGATAGATTGATAGATAGATAGATACATAGATAGATACATAGATAGATACATAGATAGATACATAGATAGATAGATAGATGATAGATAGATAGATACACACACATACATATATAGGAAGGCCAAGATCGCCAACGCCATGTGGCAAGGCACTTGATGATGATGATGGTAGAATATGATAGATAGATAGATAGATAGATAGTAGATAGATAGATGGATAGATAAATAGATAGATAGATAGATTATAGATAGATAGATTATAGATAGATAGATAGATAGATAGATAAATAGATAGATAGATAGATGATAGATAGATAGATAGATACACACACATACATATATAGGAAGGCCAAGATCGTCAACGCCATGTGGCAAGGCACTTGATGATGATGATAGATAGATACATACATACATACATACATACATACATACATACATACATACATAGACAGATAGATAGATACACACATATACATATATATATACATGTATATATATATATATATATATATATATAACTATGTATACACACACACAGACGCACACACACAGAGATATCTACATACACACACACATATATATATATATATATGTATGTATGTATGTATATATATATATATATATACCAAAGGGGTGGGTTTACGAGATCCGTATAACAATGCTGCAGTTCCAGATAAAACTACTACTGCCACGAAGTGTTTCTTAGACAGAAAAATGTTTACATTTCAATTTCAACTTTCTGATATACAAACGCACACTTGGACACACACACACAAATACACACATGTACACTTGCACATGCGCGTGCGCGTGGACACACACACACACACACACACACACACACACTACACACACACAGACAAGCACACACACACACATACATACACACATTCACGCAGACGCACACACATGCACTCATACACATACACAAACACACACACAAACACACACACACACACACACATACACACACACACACACACACACACACACACACACACACACACACACACACACACACACACACACACACACACAACACCTGCAGTATAACTAGATCAGAAAACCCACAAGCATCAGTCTATGTAATTTTGGAGATATATCTAAAAGCGATCAATTTTGAAGTGAATGTGAAAACTTTTCCCACAGTACTGCGCAGATGGTGCATTATTTCAATGTTTGAGAACACTTTGAAGGTCATTTATTGGAGTTACCTGCTACTCTTGTTGGTCACTATATTTAATATTCAGTTCCTCATATCATCGTGGTCATCTAGTTTCGGATGTGACCTAAAGAGCATTGTAAACCCTCTTTCCTTTCACTGATTGAACTTGAGATACCTTCAAATACAAATGCAACTGTCAAAGCTTCCAACCCATTTTTAAGATCAATTTTTGGGCCTTGCTCTAAAAGGAACATAACAATCATAATGGTATATTTGAATATGGCCTGGGTGGTGAGTCATGTTTATGTCAACAAAGACGTATGACTGTGAAAGTGGCCTTCACTTGGATCGTCTGCTGTTCACCAATGAAATCGAACAACATAGTAGCACATGGAAAAAAAAGCAGTCAACATAAGTTTTCTATCGTATCATGTGACTTGGGAAAACGGTCATGGGATTGTGTGGTGATTCATTGTCATGAGTCATTACACAGCCAATGGAATCTCTCAGATAAATAAAATTGGCTTTTGTGCCAATTACGGACACTATTGCAATGTTTCGGAAATCTTATCATAAGTTTCTGGCCATGCCAGTTTCAGTTCACGAGTCTGACTTTTCTGAGGCATTGAAACAACTTTCTTAATGCTTGTATATGGTCTTTCTGGGTGTTGGTGCGTACAAAGTTGTCATTGTAGAACTACACTACATCGTCCATGCCTGCCAACATCCTCTGCATGCCTCTCTTTACCGTAGCTCAGATGTTCACTATACCAAGAGGCATGTTCAAAAATTCAAAAGACCCATCAGGATTCAGAAAGCTCACTGGGTGAGAAATCGTGCAAAACAGTGTGTGTGACACATTTTGTCACCTGACATGATTTTTATCCACAGCTCTCTCTCTCTCTCTCTCTCTCTCTCTCTCTCTCTCTCTCTCTCTCTCTCTCTCTCTCTCTCTCTCTCTCTCTCCCTTCCCCCCTTTCTCTCTCGCTATCTACCTCCCTCCCTCCTTCTCTATGTCTCCATTCTCTCTTTCGGTATATTAGACAAATAGGCAAACCAAATTCTTGTTCCGTCACAAAATGTGAGCACACTGTGGGGTTGTATCCAGATGATGTATTGTAAGTGGCGTTTCGTCTGTTCTCTTGAAGGATTTGTCCTCAAACTCTATTCCCTAGAAGTCTATTCCCTTGAGATGTATCCCCTGGAGTCTAGCTTAAGTCTACGTATGCTTGTTGTTAATGAGTATAACATTTTTTGCACTTAGTTTTGTACACATTTAATTTTCGCTTTGGTTTGTACAGATATTGCTAGCAGAGCAAAAACGTACTGCTACTTGTGATGCGAAATTGTCAAAATATTTCATTCACAAATACAGTCAATATTGCTTCATGGAGCAGAAATTTGAGAATTAAACAAACAGCTGCATACTGTGAGGTTGTGCATTTATGTGCTTTAAAAAGATTATTTTTCAAGAAAAAATAAGCCACAGCTTCACTTTTCTACGACCTCAAAATTATGGGAAAATCTTTTCGTATTTTATTCTTTCTCCTCACTCCACTCTGTCTTACAAATCAGGAAAAGATCCAGGCACAGGAGTCATGCCAATGAACACCCATGATATCTTGCGCTTCCATCTGGAGAGTACATTCCAAATATGTTTTATCTCCTGGGGTGTGTTTACACTGGTCAGCTGGGCGCCAAGCTTTCTGCACACATGCTTTGCCTTTACCCACGTGATGATCCGTTCAGCAGGCAGGCCAAGATTGGGAAGAATTTTCATATTTCCATAAGGGATGTAGATGTAACATCTGTCTCCAGCAGAGACACTCCCATAGCCACAGCGAGCGGTAGTGTACCTGTGACAAATCAAAAGGTTTTCTTACAAGAGATAACTATGTACTATATATGTATGTATGTATGTATGTATGTATGCTTGTATGTATGTATGTATGTATGTATGTGTATGTATGTATGCATGTATGTATGTACATGTATATAATAATAATAATAATTACAATATTTATATCGCGCTAAATCTTGGTAAATCAAATCAAAGCGCGCTCACTCACCAATCACACGCAGGATCGCACTCAAAGATGAACATTTGTAAAACAATCAATTAAGTCAAAAATAGGCATAAATGTCCATACAATGCTGAAATTATGAACAATGGAAAAATAGCAGTAAAAAACGGCGAAAAAGGCCTCAGAAATTCATTGACGTGGAAAGAGGTGAGTTTTCAAACCTGACTTAAATGCGGAAAGAGTAGATGTGGTCCGGAGCGATAGGGGAAGATTGTTCCACGCAGCTGGTCCTGAGACAGAAAAAGAGCGCTGACCAACGGTTAAGAGTCTAACCTTGGGAATTTGTAGGGTAAGAGTATCAGAGGAAGAGCGCAAGGTGCGAGCTGATGTACGAATTTTGATCTTGTCACAGAGATAGGATGGAGCAGAATGATGAGTAGATTTATAGCATAAGGTGTCTATTTTGTATTTGATTCTATCAGCAACAGGAAGCCAATGCAGAGACCGAAGGAGGGGACTAACATGATCAATTTTTTTCTTTCTAAGGACGAGGCGGGCAGCTGTATTTTGTAAGCGTTGCAGGCAAAGGAGACGAGAAGCTGGTAGGCCAGATAAAAGAGCATTGCAGTAGTCCAGGCGTGACAGAACAAGGGAAGTTACTAGTTTAGATGCAGCATCGGTTGAAAGGAATCGGCGAATGCAGCCAATGCGTCGAATCTGAGGGTAGCATGATTGACAGGTCTGGGTGGTAAATTTCTGCATACAAAGAGATTTATCAAGAATCACACCAAGGTTTTTGACAGAGTTCGAAAGAGGGATGGTGTTGTCTCCGAGTTGAATGTTATTGATTGAAACAGCATCTAGTTTATTTTTGGTGCCTACAAGCATGGCTTCAGTTTTATCTCCGTTTAACTGTAATTTATTTTGGGTCATCCAATTTTGGATGTCAGTGTAACAGCTGGAGACTTCCGACAGAAGAGAACTAAGGTTTTCAGGGCTAGTGCTATTGTAGAGTTGGGTATCATCAGCATAAAAATGGTGTTTCATTTCATGCTGATTAATGATATTGGCAAGAGGAAAAGTATAGAGGGTAAACAGGACAGGCCCGAGTACAGAGCCCTGAGGAACTCCACAAGAAAGCTTAACTGGATCGGACTTAATCCCATTAACAAGGACTGATTGAAAGCGATCAGACAGATAGGAGGAGAACCAAGACAGGGCGGTACCGTGAATGCCGAAAGTGTGCTCAAGGCGATAGAGTAGTATTGAGTGATCGATGGTATCAAAAGCGGCAGACAGATCAAGGAGTGTAAGCAGAGAGATTTTACCAGCATCAGAAGCAAGAAGATCATCTACTATATGAACAAGAGCTGTTTCTGTGCTGTGATTTACCCGGTAGGCTGATTGATGAGGGTAGTTAAGATTGTTTAGAGATAAATGATCATTCAATTGTTGTAGTACTACTTTCTCAAGGAGCTTAGACAGAAATGGAAGATTTGAAACGGGTCTGTAATTTTTAAGGATGTTAGGATCGAGGTTGCTTTTCTTGAGGAGTGGTCGAACAAGAGCAGTTTTGTACTCAGATGGAAAAACTCCAGAGGTCAAGGATGAATTGATAATAGATGTGATTAACGGCAGAAGTTGGGGGTATATCTGTGAGAAAAGAGAGGCTGGAATTGGGTCAAGTTCACACGATTTGAAACACATTTGCTTGAGGATGGTTGAAACTTGTATTTCAGACACTGGGCAGAAAGAATAGAGAGAGGTGCCCGTGAATGGAGGATCTGGGAGCGTAGACTGAAAAGGAGTTGAATCAAGTTTTGTTCGCAGATCAAGAATTTTGGAAGAGAAAAATTTGGAAAAAGCAGAGGGAAGAGCATCGAGAGTAATGTTTGATGGCAGAGGACTTGATTTGTCGGTTCCAAGTAAATCGGAAACGGTGGCAAAAAGAATTTTTGTGGATTTAGCTTCAAGAATCTTTGAGGAGAAATAATGGATCTTTGTTTCAGCGAGGAGATTGGTGAACCTATTCCGAAAAGACTGGAAAATTTGACGGTGGATTTCAAGTTTTGAAGATCGCCATTTACGCTCGGCCCTACGACCTGCACGTTTAAGGTCACGAAGTTCAGGTGTGTTCCAAGGGGCACAAGGGCGGTCTGGCAAAACACGGGTAGAAGGAGGGGCATGTTTATCAAGTAGCTGACGAAGAACAGATGTATATAAACTGGCAGGGTCAGTGGAAGAAAGAAGGTTGACTGCTTCGGTGGTGAAGACATTTATGTCAATAGATTTAAAATTTCTACGAATTACGGAACGTTTATTTCTCTGATGTTTTGAAAGATTAAGAATGGCATGAACAGCAAAGTGATCGGAAGAGAGTTTGTTTGTAATTGTAGTTGAAGTTAGCAGCTTGTCAGAGTCACGGGCGATAACCCAATCGAGGATATGCCCTTTCTTGTGTGTCGGCTCGTTCACGGATTGGGAAAGTGAGTGGTTGGCCAGAGAGAGAGAAAGGCGCTTGATGTGAGGAGAATTTTTATTGTCAAAATGAAAATTAAAATCACCTAAAACGATTAGTTTGCCTTTTCTGAGAGAGTAAAAATCAAGCAGAGATTCAAATTCTGGGTGGAACATGCTGTCAGTCAAGTTGTTTGTACTACTATGGGGGGGTGGTAGAGGCATGAGAAATTGACAGTCTGATCTGGGGTGTTGAGGACAACTTCTACAGATTCAAAAGAGAAATGTTGAAAGGGTAAGTCCTGACTGAAAGAAAGAGATGACTCTAAAACATCCCTATACAAAACAGCAATGCCTCCACCAAGAGAAAAACGAGGAAAAGATTTAATTTTGTAACCAGGAGGAGTTAGCTGTTTAATTTTTGGTTCATGGCCTCGTGCTTTTAACCACGTTTCTGTAAGAAAAACTAAATCAAAATCATGTTCAAAAACATAGTCAGCAATGTAGTCAGCTTTGTTGTGCGGACACACAGACTGAGCATTAAACAGGCACACTGTGAAACTGTCAGTGGATTGAAATGAGGTCACCTTTTCGCTGGTGAGAGTGTCATTTAGGTAGGATGCGATGCCACGGAAAGAACGAACCCTGTATGCATGTATGTATGTACATGTATATGTATGTGTATGTATGTGCGTACATGCGTATATGCGTATTATGCAGGTGTGTCCATATGAACGTATGTATGCATGTATGATTGAATGAATGAATGAATGGATGGATATATTTAAATATACATATCATATATAAGTGTATCTACATACCAACATATAGACGTATGTATATCGTCATGAAAAGAAAGATGAAAAAAATCCTATGCCTTCCTCATAGATCCAAATCAAAAAAGATACACCAAAGGGAAATCTGCATGTATAAAGACGATAGAGTGGTCACTCCATGAGTATTATGCAAGTGTTTGGGTAAGACAAAAGAGTTGTAGACTGACTAATAATTACTCTTGGATCTACCAGCTGGAAATGTAACCCTCTTCTGTTGACCAGTAGATTACTGAACCTGAACAACTCAATAGCAGAAGAAAACAAGAACAAGTGAAATAGACTATAACTCTTTATACACACACACACATACATGTATATATATATATATATATATTATATATATATATATATATATATATATATATACATGGATATATAGATTATATATTCTGCTGACAGAGAATGTTACATTATCACACTGGGCTGAGTACTTCAGCACTGTCCTGAACAAGAAGGGGTTAGTATCTGAAAACACCATCACAGCAATCCCCGGATGGCCAGTTAAGGAATCTTTGGCAGACTCATCCGCCAGTGAGGAGAATGCCAAAGTCCTGAAACAAACCATGCCTGGGAAGACACCTGTTGCTGTAGGTATTCTTGTGGATATCTACAGGAATGGGGACAAGATGTTCATGAAAAAGGTGACAATCTTCTATCAGCATACATGCAGAAGAAAAATGTTTCTCAAAACCTGTACGATGCAATGACCAGCTGCATTTACAAGAAGAAGAGTGACTAGAGCCTCCGCAATAATCACTGTGGAACATTTCTCCTGTGCCTTGCGGGATCGGTCCTGGCCAGAAGCATCGTTTACAGAACCATCACCCATGTAGAAGAGCCTATTATTCCCAAGTCTCAGTTTGGCTTTCGTGGTGGAAGAGAAACAAATGACCTTCTGTTTGCCTTATGCCAGCTGCAAGAGAAGTGTTGCAAACAAAACCAGGGGATCCACATGTTGTTTGCAGATCTAATCAATGCATTTGACAGTGTGATTCAGAACGGCCAGTGGGAGATACCTCAAAAGTGTGTTTGCCTTCAGAAGCTTGTCTTGCTCATTGCTTCCTTGCACAATGGCGCCCACACCATTCTCCATCACATTTGTGGCAATGCTGATTGATGCATTCAAAGACTTTTACAAGGATGTGTACATTGAATTTCGGTCAAATGGAAAAACTCTTAACCAGTAGAGACTCCAATCCAAAACCAAAGTACTCAAAGCTGTGTTGCTGGAATGTCTCTTCATGCATAACTGTGCACTGGTTAGACACTCGCACGAAGGTATCTACCACATCACTGACCAATATGCTGCAGCCTGAAAAAGCTTCGGCTTTACAATTAGCCACAGCAGGAAGAGACTGTGTTTCAGCCAACATTGTCTTGGATTTTTGGTGCGTCGCTACCTCTGACTGTCGATAACAAATGGGAGATCAACACTTCGAACCAGTTTTGCTACTTGAGCAGTACAGTGAACAGTAATGAATCTCTTGATGTTGAGGTGGCACTGCCTATGTCGAAGGCTAGCTCTGACTTTGGAAGGTTGATCAAGAGGTTGTGATAAAACCATGGCATCAGGCTCGTCATAAGGATTGCTATATACAGAACAGTTGTCTTGAGTGCCCTGCTGTAGTGCCGCAAGACCTGGATTACATAAAGACAGCACATTCAGTAGCTGTAACGGTGCCAGCAAAGATATTTGTGTAAGATTTGCATCATCAAGGGGTAAGATCCAGTGTCCAACCTTCAAAGATTCTAAAGAAGTGTGGCTTCCAAAGTATAGAGTTTCTTGACATCAAATGCCAGCTTCACTGGACAGGACATGTTGTCCATATGGAAGACAACCACATGTCAAAGACGATTAAAGCAATACAAAGATACTCCGAAGTCCAATCTCATGAGCTGTGGCATCAACACATTGCCTGCAAAAGGGTAACCTGGCAACAGCAGAGCAAACAGACCCCAAACACTATTTTCTATGCAGCATCTCTGAAAAAGCATGCGCTTCGAAGATTGGTATTGTATTTACATGAAGAGTCAAACCAGAAGACAGAACATGTATGCCTACTTGTCTGTTGGACTGACAGGAGAGTCCATCACCATGTGTTGTGTGTGTGTGTGTGTGTGTGTGTGTGTCGTGTGTGTGTGTTGTGTGTGTGTGTGTGTGTGTGTGTGTGTGTGTGTGTGTGGTGTGTGTGTGTTACATGTATGCATGCATGCATATATGTACGTGTATGTATGAGAGGGAGGGGGGCTTAATGAATAAAGCACCTGTTCTTTGAAACAAGAAGTAACTAGATCAAAATAAGATGATCGTCATCATGATCATCATCATCACCATCACCATCATCATCATCATCATCATCATCATCATCATCATGATAATGACATTCCTACGGCATCAGATCTTGAAGTACAAATCAAATCAATCCCATCATTCACCAATCAAGGTAACAAAAATTCAAGGGTATAAAACACACTCAGACTGGGAAGAAGAAGAGGGGAGGGGAGTAGGATAAAATGGCGGGCTCATACAGGGAGAAATCACTGTTGGACAGAAAGAGATGTCTTCAAGTTTGACTTAAAGGAAGATGAATAGGTGCAATAACATTGATACACTTGTAGCATAATATATGTACTTTGTGTGAAATTCTTTGAGAAATAGGCAACCGGTGGAGAAAGCGAAGCAAAAGGGTGATATGATCATACTTTTTTTTACAAAGGGTAAGACAGGCCACAGAATTCTGAAAACACTGGAGGCATGTGATAGAAGAACAGGAAAGCTAAAGAGTATAGAGTTACAACAATCGATACTAGACAAGATACCAACAGTCGCGAGTGTAAATGCTGCTGAAGTTGAAAGATAACGATGAACCAAACTGAAACCTTGCACTTGACAGTAACACTACTGACAGGATTTTGTAATGAATGTCTGAATGGAGAATTGAGGATCAAGAGCAATGCCAAAGTTCTTGACTGAATCAGAAAGTACAATAGTGTTGCCTCTTGATTAGCTAGAACACATTTTTCCTGTGGAAAACCTATGATTGGTGCTAATGAGCACTGCTTCAGTCTGATCTCCATTCAACTGTAGCTCATCCTGTATCATCCACTTCTGAATCTGAACATTACAGACAGAAGTTTCGGAAAGAAGAGTTGAAAGATTTTCAGAAGATACACTGAGGTTAAATTCCGGACTATTGTAGTCAACAAACAAACAAAACACTCGTGAGGTTTGTCTCCACCTTCCTCCCCATCCATGGGATCATTAACTGTGGTTTGCATGCAGTTCTGCAAAGAAAAGATAGTCGCCGCCATGTTTGCAGTAAGTATACTGGGTAACTGGAGCTGGTGAACCCTGTCAAGGCATCCGTTTAGAAAAGGGAAAGTTCTGATTAAATGCAAACAAATCACCCACACATGAAGTGTACCAGTAGTGGGTAAATGCATTTGTGCCTCTGAAGTAGGTTCTTGAGCTTGAGGCAGACACTAGAAGACGAATACTCCGAACAATAGAGCTGCACTTGCTGAGGGCTTTATCATCATCATCATCATCATC
>JAPXFY010004114.1:17500-19135 GCA_030674185.1 Monoplex corrugatus | reverse complement strand
GACAGGGAGAGACTTAAAGAGAGAGTGAGTTGGAGACGTGCACACACATATACACACACGCACACACCCACACACACACACACACACACACACACACACACACACACACACACCACACACACACACACACACACACAACATACACACACACACACTCACACATACACACACACACACACACATACACACACATACACTCACACACACACACATACACACACACACACACACACACACACACACACACACACACACACACACACATACACACACACACACCCCACACACACACACACTGAACCGAAACAAAAGAAAACGAAACGAAACGCACTACAAAATACAACAAAAACAAAATATTAACCCTTTGACTCCCACATCCTATCCACCGACAGTTTTAAGTTTTTGCTTTGCTAGCATGGTTGGCAATACAGCATGCTGGTGGACAGGGTACAGGAGCGAAAGGGTTAATCAAGAATACTCAATAACAGAAATTAAAAGCAAAAGACACGTGATCATAAACATTAGGGAGAATTCACAGTAAACCCAGACGGACGGACGGCTGGCCGGCTGTGGCCGTGAAAGCGTTTATACTGCAAGGACGACGGAGCCGGAAAGCCACGGTTTTGTTTTGTTTTATTTTGTTTTGTTTTTGTTTTCTTTTGACATGAGCCCACCAAAGATGTACACGAAGCGTGATAAAGTTGATATTCGTTGTGGTGGTGGTGGTGGTGGTGGTGGAAGAAGAAGAGAAGAAACATTGTACGTCCATTCCGTCGATTTTCTGTACATGTACATTCAGTCTGTCCCAACCTCTCTGGCGAAGTTTTCCCACGCAGCTGCAAGTATGTCTTTGTGGTGATGTTTATCACCTTTCTCGTAAATACAAGATCTTGATCTCATGGCAGCAATAAGCTTCTCGTCGTTGACGGTTCTCTTGCAAGAAAGATAATTCGGTGTGAAATCAAGAGAAGAGTTCAGTTCCTTAACCCGGACGCAAAGGTGGGGAGGGGGGGGGGAACCCTGCAAGCAAGACCGGAGAATTTCCGTCCGTGTACGGGCGGGCCCAGCCGGGCTTACTTAAACACTCTTTCCGTCGCCAGTGAGAACAAACAGGGTTTGTTGTACGCGATCTTTTTGGCAGGAAACGTCCGTGGCCGTCCGGGGGCTTACTATGAACGCTGTAGCTGGACTCAGTCACTCATTAAAGGCGGGGGCGGCTACGTCCAACACTTCTGGAAGCTCTCATCATTAAAAGCGCCAGTCATTTGTACCCCATCACTAGCGCCTGTATCGACATCACACAAGCCCCTGTGGACAGGCTTTTGTGCCGAGATAAACCATCCGTCATACTCATAAACACATCCATTACGGCCCCTTCCCCATCCGGACGTCCAGGCCCCTGTATGTGTATTGCAGACGGCGTGAGATTCACGCTGCGCGTGTGTGATGGCGCTATGACGACGAGTGACGAGCGCCCTCTGTTCGCCACGGGGTGTAACTCGGGGAAATTGTCTCCCCTTTCCTAAATCTGCTTCGAATATTTTGCGTGTGTGTGTGTGTGTGTGTGTGTGTGTGTGTGTGTGTGTGTGTGTGTGTGTGTGTGTGTGTGTGTGTGTGTGTGTATGTGTGAGAGTG
>JAPXFY010004114.1:12500-15000 GCA_030674185.1 Monoplex corrugatus | reverse complement strand
TGATGATGATGATAAGCAGAAGAAAATATTACTACTACTATAACTACTGCTACTACTACTGATAACAATAATTGAAAATGATAATGACTACAACAACAATAACAACAACAACAACAACAATAATACTAATAATAAAGAAATGATAATAGTGGTAATGATAATAATAATAATGATAGAACTTAACTATTAGTAAGACAAGTCTAGAAGTCTTCTTCACCTTGTCACAAACCAGTGTCAAGCACAAATTAAGAAAAAGGAAAATGCTAATTTTTTGATAACTTAAGTTCTGTGACAGCTAAATAATCTTTTTAAATACATCACTGGGGGCAAATTTCACAGGGGTACATTTCTGGCGTGGACGTTTCAGCGGCAGTGCACGTAAGATGGAGGCCATCATTGGCACAGAGACTTGGCACCTTCACGGCAGGGAGGATCAAAGAGAATTGGGGGTCGGGAGGCACGGGAAACCCGTGACCTGTTGACTGAAGCCTACCACAACAATGGGGAGGATAAAAGAAGTGCTGAAGGACGGAGAGGTCGCTGAGGTCATTGAGAGATGATGGCTACACTCCATACGTTGCTTTACGCCATTCCTCCATACCCCCTATACCTGGGGAAATGTGAACTGTTTAGTGGCAATTTCAGGTAGTCTATACAGGCCGGCTTCTATGTGTGTTTTGTGTGCTTTGTTATGTTTATGTATTTGTGTGCTGGTTTTTTTTAACCCTTTGACTCCCGCACCCTGTCCACCATCTGCAAAAACTTAACCTTTTGATTCTCTCACCCTATCCACCATCTTCCTGCGGGAAGCTGATGGATAGGGTGAGGGATCAAAGGGTTAAGTGTTTGCTTTGTGAGCATGGTTGACAATGCAGGATGCTGGTGGACAGGGTGCGGGAGTCAAAGGGTTAATTCCCCCCCCCCCCCCTCCGTGGTGATAAACTGGGCGGAATGGCCAACGTTAGGGGCATGTCCTTCGATTATAATTATGCGTGAATGTTGTGATGTGTGTACTTCAAGTATTTTTTTTTTCCAGGGATATTGATATGTTCAGACGTGTATGTTTTGTTTGAAATAGTTATAGCCCTGATATGGCTCTGAGCGATCGGTTGGGCTTTAAACAATAATGATAATGATAATAACGATAGCGGTAGTAGTAATATTAGTAGTAATAGTAGCAGCAGCAGCAGCAGCAGCAGCAGTAGTAATAGTAGTAGTAGCAGCAGCAGCAGCAGTAGTAGTAGAAGTAGCAGCAGCAGTAGTAGTAGTAGTAGCAACAGCAGTAGTAGCAGTAGTAGTAGTAGTAGCAGCAGTAGTAGTAGTAGTAGTAGCAACAGCAGTAGTAGTAGTAGTAGTAATAGTAGCAGCAGCAGTAGTTGTACTGACCCGTATTTCTGAATGAGTTTTTGTGTGTGTGTGGTTTTTTGTTGTTGTTGTTGTTGTTTTTTTTGTTCGTTTTTTTCTTTGTTTGGGGGGTGGGGGTGCTTACAGTTTTTTTGTTAGGGGGGAGGGGGGAGGGGTATTTGTTTTCGGTTTTTTAACAGTGTCTTTGAGGAAGATGTGTTCTTTTGCATATGCCCGACGTGGGATGTTAGTGTCGTAAGTACTTATCTATTGTTATTGTTATTGTTATTTTTGTTTAAAGGCCAGCCGACTGCGTAGAGCCATATCAGGGCCATAACCGTTTCAAAACACACAATGCTTCAACAGGAAAAAAGATGGGAAAGAAAATTAAGTATACATACAAATGCATTCATGCACGTGTTATAAGGAGATGCTCCTGGCGTTAACCTCTCCACCCAGTTTATCACACAGGGGATTTAAAAAAAACACCTGAATACAATTTAAAACATAATTAGGGACATTGAAACATGTATAAAAACAGGCCTAAATTACCTAAAATTGCTTCCGCGTATCTCATTTTCCTAGAGCCAAAGATGCACTCAATACATGTACCCAATTATCAATCCTTAGAGAAAATATGTAAGACTTTTCCAACACATTCAGGTAAATGGACCAGTAAGGCAGAAAATGATAGGAAGACATGACAGAAAGCAAAGGAGCAAGGCAGAAACAAAGGGAGTGACAGAAAAGAGGAAATTCCTAGCACAGAATTTCCAGAAGGTGGGGATGCTGCTTATACTGAAAGATCCCCCGTCATCCCCAGGGAAGAAGCAGACATCTCTTTCACAGATTAACAACCACACACCTGATTAGAACAGTACATGCAATTAAATAAATCGACTTGCCCATGATACTGAAAAAAAAGAAATAGGCACAATTGTTTGTATGTTCGTTTGTTGTTGTTGTTGTTGTTGTTGTTCTTCTCTGAACAAGCGCCATAATTCTGATCGGTTTATTAAGACATTTAAGGTTTTATAATGTACCACTTAATAACCAATCCGGATCTGTTAGTTGCGTTTACGTGTGTGTAAAACTTAATTACACGGATGCGATAATGTGTGCCAACGTAAACACAGACACACAGACACACACACGC
>JAPXFY010004113.1:10000-17500 GCA_030674185.1 Monoplex corrugatus | reverse complement strand
GAAATAGAAATAAAAACAAACAAACAGAAAATAAAATGGAAAAGGAGAAAATAAAGTTCGCACTTTTTTTTTCCACAGACAGACGTACAGACAGACTTTTTTGGTTGATATGAAATAATCTTTTTTTTTTGATGGAGGTTGTAATGAGTTACGCTACAATCAACGGTAAATAGTTTGTATCAGAGTATGCCCCAAGGTCTAAGGTTGTCCATCAAAAATAAATATTGATCGTTGTGGAGTCATCTTATTCTTTTGTTCACCATCTACGTGTTAAGTCCACATCTGGCGATGGTTGTGGCCGATTATTTTTGCCAGTTCCTGTCGACTGCCATGGAGCTGGTGGTCTGAGGAGTTGATGTCAGCCATATCCTCTGATCTTGTTGAAGGGTTCCTAGGACCCTGCGCTGCTCCACATTGACTGGACCTCTGTGGGCGAGCGTCATTCTTGTCTGATGTGGATGACCCTTTGTGTTACATTGCATTTTACCATGGTTTGTCACAAGGCACTGGAAGGCCTGGTATCTCTGACTTCAGCCAATAGGTTTTCTGTAGGGGTTATCCCATTCTTAGCTCATGGGCCAAAAAAAAACAAACTACTGTGAATGCAGTGGGCTAGAGCATTAGGTAACCCTTATCGACCAGATGCACCTATCAGAAGACATATAATATATTTTCTAGGTGTGACCTGATAGAGACCATCACCAGTCGTCTGTGAATACTTGTTCGTGCAGGTAAGCCTGGCTGTTTTGCAGTTAATTTCCATATCTGAAGACCGTCTACCACATCCGCCATCTGTGACCCGCTAAGTTGGAGACTGTCACCGCCCCCCCTCCCACCCTCCCCCCGACAAGTTGGAGGTAGCCTTTCCCGGTTTGTTGGGAAGTGAGGCGGGGAAGACATTATATCATTGAGCTCAGCCGGAGACGTATTTATAGAGAGACTATTGGTCAATACTGTCCGCCTCTGATATAATCACCTCCGAGTCTTTGCTATGTTGAGACTTATATGAATACTGTCCCACATTGATGTAATCACCCGAGTCAACGCCAAGTTGAACAGAACGTCCCAGTCCTCCTAGAAGTGTCACTGGGTGCCTGACTCAGTTTAGGGAATTTGGAGTTTGTTGTTGTTTATTCAAGCGAGGTTTATGGCACTAGGACCTTTCAAACACGCTCCATTCAGTCTGCCATCTGTTATCTAGCAGGGGCCATGAGTTTACACAAAACCTTGCGCGGTGAAGGTCTTGAAGTGACTCAAGAAATACTAAGCTGACACCATCAAAATGATTGGAGCAATGAGTTTGGCGGCGAGCATGCCAGGTTTTTCGTTGCTCGTAGGGATTGAATGCGAGACACCAGGTCTTGATTCCGTAGCTCTATAACAAAAGCCAGTCAGCGTGGTAAAACTGACCCGCCTGAGGGTCAAACCTACCACCCCTGCGTTATCAGCACGACCCTCTTAACCCTTTGACTTCTGCACCTTGTACACCAGCATCCTGCATTGTCAGCCATGCTAGCAAAGCAAGAACTTAATCCTTTGACTCCCTGTCCACCAGCATCCTGTTTTGTCAACCATGCTAGCAAAGCAAGAACTTAATCCTTTGACTCCCTGTCCACCAACATCCTGTTTTGTCAACCATGCTAGCAAAGCAAGAACTTAATCCTTTGACTCCCTGTCCACCAACATCCTGTTTTGTCAACCATGCTAGCAAAGCAAGAACTTAATCCTTTGACTTCCTGTCCACCAACATCCTGTTTTGTCAACCATGCTAGCAAAGCAAGAACTTAATCCTTTGACTCCCTGTCCACCAACATCCTGTTTTGTCAACCATGCTAGCAAAGCAAGAACTTAATCCTTTGACTCCCTGTCCACCAACATCCTGTTTTGTCAACCATGCTAGCAAAGCAAGAACTTAATCCTTTGACTCCCTCATCCTATCCACCAGCTTCATGCAGGTGAGGGAGTCAAAGAGTTAAGTTTTTGCAGATGGTGGATAGAGAGCAGGAGTCAAAGGATCAAACAACTAAGATGACGGGGACACTGTTTAGGGACAAAAAGGCAAAGTAGCAGGGAAGTGAATATGGGCAACACTTATAATGAGGGAAACTGAGGTGTCCAGCATGTGGCTCTCAAAGAATGCTTAGGTTACAGTAGAACCTTTACCATTTAAAACATGTCTTAAAATCTTTCCTCTGTACTTCTTTCTTTTTAAAAAAAAAAAATTTTAATAGCTGTTCTGACTACAAATTGTTTTTTGCCCTTAACCAGTCTTTAAATGTTCCTGTGTTTCTCAGGCAAAATGGAATCGGAAGACAAAATGCAACCACTGGCCACAGACAGTGAACCAGAATGCGAGACGACAGATTCAGACACGGCTTTTGAGAAGCTTGTGGATATGATCAGCGGCCGAGGACCATTCCAAGTGTTTGTCTTGTCCGTAGCTTTTGGTACAAAAATTACAACAGCCTCGGTCTTCCTCTACATGTCCTTTGCTGGAGTGACCCCTGACTTCTGGTGCGTTTCCAGCCAACCCGGAACAGGCGTCAACGTCAGCGATGTTGAAGCGACATGGAGGATTCGGAATAAAACGAATGATGATCTCTACCAGGTGTGTGACGTCAACGGGTCTGCGTGTTCGGCTTTCGTGTTTGACGATAGCTTGACCACTATTGTTAATGAGGTGAGTTAGACCAAGTGACGTGTGAGTGTATGTTCATGAGGTGAGTATAAGGGAGTAATGTGTGTGTATGTTAATTGTTACTGTTCTTTTGTTTAAAGCCCAGCCGATTACGAAGAGCCATATCAGGGCTATAAAAACGTACACAATACTTGAACAGGAAAAAATGGAAAAGATAATTAAGTACACATATCAGTGCATTTGCACATATAAATAACGTATCTGAATATAAATTCAAACATAACTAAACATAAAAAAGGGACCTAAATTACGTAAACTTACTTCCGCATATCACATTTCCTTAAAAGCAAAAATGCACTTAATACACGTCCTTAGAGAAAGTACGTAAAACTTTATCGAACACATACATGTGAATGGACCAGCAAAAGAGAAAAATGATAGGAAAAAATGACAGACAGCAAAGGAACAAGACAGAAACAAAGAGAGAGACAGAAAGACGAAATTTCTAGCACAGAATTTCCAGAAGGTGGAGATACTATTTCTACTGAAAGAGCCTCCGGCATCCCCACTGGGTGTGTATGTATGTTAACGAGGTGAGTATGAGCGAGTGATTTTGTGAATGTACGTGTAGCGTCTTTTACCCAGCATCAGTATAACTTAACATATCCCACAATAGGTACTGGTTCAGAAAAACAGCTATACACTGTAAACATACTGTCATAAATACAGATATAAATTTCATCATCTCACGCATACTGGCTTATTTTGGTTATACCGCCATTCATTCTGGATTCTGTAAAAAACAAAAGCAGTAGTCAGTTAGCAGAAGGTGATAATTCAATGAAAACGTTGTATTTGTGTGTATGTGTGTGTGTGTGCGTGCGTGCGTGCGTGGTGTGTGTGTGTGTGTGTGTGTGTGTGTGTGTGTGTGTGTGTGTGTGTGTGTGTGTGTGTTTTGATAAAACAAATGTTTAGAAACTTTACAATTCTTCATAGTCCCAATCACGATGTCAAAAAAGGAAATGCAACGGTAATGGTAATTCACTCAGTTTAAGCTTCGGCCCCTCACAAGAGGAACGTAATACCCCCCTTCCAACCCTGACCCAAAGGGTTGGGGGGATCACGTTCCTCTGTGGGAAATAAAATTAAACAGCAAATTGTAAACAAAGAAAAATGAAACAACAAACCATAAAAAGAGTGATATGTCAAAAGAAATTGTACATGTGTGCGCGCGTGTGTGTGTGTGTGTGAGTGTGTGTGTGTGCGTGTGTGTGTGTATGTGTGTGTGTGCATACGGGTCAGTGGGGTCTTGTGTGCAGCAACAAATGGGTGAGCACCACCATAACCACCCTACAGATGGTGGCCATCACCATCGCTGCAGCCCTTATAGGTCAAATAGCTGACACGTGGGGACGACGGAAACCTTGCTTACTTCTTCTCGTGGGTGAGTTTTCTCTGCTGTAATTCGTAATCAATAACAGCGGCATCTGCCTTACCATCATTATCCTCTTCTTCAGCTTTATCATCATTTTTCATCATAATCGTCATCTTGAATAATGATCATCATTCTACGTTTCAGTTTCAGCTTTTCTGAAAACAGCATTTCTGTGCAAGGAATTGTTTCCATTTGCACCAGTGTCGCATACGCCATGTGATAGAAAAATATCCCAGTTATGATAGCAAAAGCCCTAAGCCTGAGCAAAATATCAACGTGCCAGTAAGAAAAAAAAAGAAAAGAAAAAAACAAACAAACAAACAAACAAAAAACAAACAAACAAACTAACAAAAAAAAAAAGAAGAACCTGTTGCTCGCATAACAATCGAACGCACAACGTTTCCTGTTTTTCATGTTAGCAGGACTGTCCACGGTATTTTTATATTACAGAACAGTTTGTGTTTATTTCTATGTAATCTGTAAACATTTCGTCTTTGTTGTTTTTTTTTTTTTCTCATGTAAACAGGACAGTTTTGTTTGTTGACAGGGCAGTTCGTGTTCTGTTTGGCCAACGCCTTCTCTCCCAACTGGATCATGTTTGCCATCACCAGGATGGCTGCTGGCTTCTGTGCTAGTGGCTACATGGTGCCCTTCGCCACCCTCTCCCTGGAATTCGTCTGCAAGAGATGGAGAATTGTCTTGGGGGCTATACCTACCTGGGCCCTTGGTACCTGCTTTTCTGTCTCTGCGTATATGTGTGTGTGTCTGTTTGACTGTCCGTCTGTTTATCACTCTACTTTTTCTATGAGAAAAATCCATGATTGAGGTTCCTACGTGCAGCGGGCACTGAGCGCACGTTAAAGATGCCACAGCAACAGAGGAGTCATCCGTGGCAACATTTTGTAGAAAAAAACCCCACTTTTAGAGGTGAGATGGAGCGAGTGGTTAAGGGGTTTGGTGATGATTGCTGTGGTGATCGTTTGTATCCAGAGCAGAAAGGGAAGTCTCTCAATCAAAAGACAAGTCCTTGTTTTGACACTTGACTCTTTATTATTAAGAAGACATCAAAGAAGACGTCAAAGAAGAACGAAAGAAGACAGTGCCTGTAAGACACAAAATAAGTTTCATAAATACACTGACAGAGTACACATTTTGTGAACTAACAATGTCAATGCACAAGAATGAACTACTACATTATAACAAAATATGTGGTGTCGATATTTACACTCAAAAGCACTAGCATTTGTAAACATGGAACAAATAATTGGTAACAAAACCTGGAGTAACCCTTTGATAAGGTGATGGTAAAATACCATACTGCTTGTTCGATAGCATTAGCACAGAGTAGACTTCCATTAATGTACTGGCAAAATAATGCAGTCATATTAAGCTGTTTGGCTGCCATGGGCTGAGTAAGTTGCAACAGTAACGTCTCAATGGGCAGCTATTGGACAGTTAATATTCAGTGGTGACGACAAACATAGTATTTGACTATGGGAACTGTCGTCACAAACAGTAGGTCTACCTTATTGAATAGCAGTCAACACACTTGAGTCATCCATTAAATATTTGCTCCATGTAGTTATGTTTAATTCTATGTCTAGTGCTAGAGATAGTGATGACAAAATAGCATAGCATATTACTAATTAAGCTATGTCATCAAAGCAACACTCTATACATGATTATCAGTGGTGCTGATCAGACAAGGGATACACCAAATGGATCAATTGGCTGGGCACGTGTTTCATCAGTCATCATGTCAGTATGTGAATACAACCTTGTCAAGTATAAAACACTGTTCCTCTGCACAACAATGCTTTGTATCTTGGCTTTTGGCAGGATATGGTTGTCAATAGTCCTACAATAGCCACATGAAAATAGGGGCTAATTCTATAGTGGTTATTACATTCAAGCCTCAGTCCCATCTTTACAATGATGGCCACCACGCTAAGTGCTACAGATCTTGTGAGATAGCACATCGTTTAGATCAAAACATACTTTCTCGCTGTGTGTCACAAACCGCTAGCTTAATACGGTCTAGGGATTGCTAGCGGCTGGACATACTATACAAACTTAGTATGAGCACTTCACATTTAGGTTTTGCATACAGGGTTGGAATCATTCACACACACTAATACCAACACCATACTACCATTACACAACCAAACCACCTTCCATTCATCCCATACACCATTAACCAACCTACCAAAACAGATCCACCAACCCACCCTATAACTAAACTATACAAAAAGACCAGTCTAAATGTTCAAGTCCCAACATTTATTTCTAAACAAAAACTAAGGCAAAAAATCCAACATTTCCCTTTCTCTCACTCTTCCTCACTCACGCACAAAGTCCACTTAAATTCACAAAACCGGCTTCCCTACAACACATTACACATGGCCCTACAAATCATCATTGCCAGCTTCAACAACGTAATGGCCCTATAATGTCAGTCAGCTTCACTTAGCTCGGTTGCTGCGGGAAGCCCCGGTGATCGCCACCGCTACACTGCCTCCCCTGGTGCCCCTCCGGTCATACGCCTCAGCTCTTGTCCACTGAAGACTGGTACTGGACACTGGGGAATACTGGACACCACTGGTCCGCTCCTGTGGAATACTGGACACTGCTGGATATTGCTGGATCTGGGAAAGAGCACTCCAGTTACTCTCCCCTGTCACTCAACACTCCCCCATACTTTGTCTGAATCACCAGTTGGTGGCTCAGACAAAGTCGTTGGAAAGGGAACTCCCGGTTTCCCCCATCAACAACATTACACTAACAATCAATATTCAACATCACAAAATAATTTATCAACTCATAACAAGCTTACATAAACAAAAGTATTCCCTCTATGTGTGCATTAACCACCCAAACTCAACTCGGCCTACACCACACCTATAAGGGAAAAAAGAAATTAAACCTTAATATTTATTATAACACAACCAAAACATCCACACACCAACATCAATAATAACAAAGAAAATTTAAATTTCCTTACCAATCTCTCCTGTGGATTAACACAGACCCCTTACTCCAGGGAATAATTATCCACGACACCGTTACATCCACCATCACCAAAAGAAAAATATAGTTCCTTCAGCAGCACTGCCCAGCTGGTTCACTCCCATCCACACCTGTTGAACGAATCCGTTCCTTGGCAGAACCCTGCCCCTAGCCGAATCTACCGGCTTCAGCACACAGTACCAAATGTACTAAACAATTAAACCAAATGCGGCCTATCCCCACGCTGGCTGTGGCGAGACTCCCGCCACCGGAACAATTCCCCAAAAACAATCTCCCCGGCCAGTCCAAAGCGCTAGATCAAAAGGGGAAAATCTTAACTTTCTGCATAAGAACGATCGACCTCGACCGTCGTTCCATACCTATGCAAATTAGGTAGCTGGGCCGCTCCATCTAACATTTT
>JAPXFY010004113.1:0-5000 GCA_030674185.1 Monoplex corrugatus | reverse complement strand
CCACTCTGGGAGGTCTGCTGTACACTCCCAGTCGACTGCTCCATCCAGAAGACCCTTTGGCAATGTGCTGGTTGTCATAGCACTTTCGGGCCAGACCTGTTTCCCTCCTGCTTTGTAGAACGTTGTCATAGCAATTGGTGCGTTTGGGGTCATGGTTTTTTCGCTAACCACATCTGTGATCACTTTCAGAACTTGGTTGTGCCTCCATGTATACCTTCCTTGGGCTAGTGCTACTTTGCAAGAGCTTAGGACATGTTCCACTGTTTGTTTCTTCTGACAGAGCGGACATGCTGGGTCGTCTGCTTTCCCCCATTTCACTAAGTTTGCATTCGAGGGGAGCAGGTCATATACAGATCTGAGGAGGAAGCTTATCCTTAGAGGAGCCATGTGCCACATATCGTTCCAGCTGAGACTTCTTTGGAGTGCACTGTCCCATGTTGTCCATTGCCCCTGTTGACCTTGCTGGACTGCCTTCTGCACTCTTTTGACATCTTCTTCTTCCTTCAACTCCTGTATGATCATGTCTCTTTTTTCCTTCCCTTTGGCTTTGGACCACCACTGCATTTTTGTTGCTCCCAGTCCCTGTCTGTTGGTTTGCGTGTGTCCAATTATTTCTTTGATGCTGAGGTTTCTCTTGGCATTGTTTACAGCCTCTTGGACTTTCCACTTTCTGCCAGTTCTCAGCTTTGGATGAACTGATCTCACGATATTGTCTTCCGATTCCTCTAGCATGCTCAACAGTCTTGCTTTTCCAACTTTGTATTCCTCCACTATGGATTTGAGAGGTAGCTTCAGCATTGCTTGACGACAGTAGAATGCAACATCAGTGAGACCAGGTGGGACACCGAGCCATTTTCTTGTGTATTTGTTGATTTTGGCTTCCATTGCTTCGACTGTGCTGGTGCAAATGTCATAGATTAGCAGTGGCCACAGCAGCTTTGGTATCAGCATGAACTGTAGACACCAGACTTTGTATTTGCCTGGCAGTCCGCAGTTATCTATTTTCTTCAGGCCTTCTTCTGCTGTTTGCTTGGTTTCACATCCCCTTTGTGTGTCTTTCAGGGAGTCATCATACCATCTTCCGAGACTTTTTACTGGCTCTTCTGTGACAGTGGGGATGGCTTGGTTGGCTACCATGAATTTGACTGAATCTGCCACTTTTCCTTTTCGCAGTGAGAGACTTCGGGATTTCTTAGGTTTGAACCTCATTCTTGAAGAGGCCACCAGCTCATCCAGCTGCTTTAAGATTTGGTGTGTCTCTTCCTCATCCGTGGACAAGACTGTTGTGTCATCCATGAAAGCTTTCAGAGGAGGCATCTGGTATCCATCTCCCAGATTCACTGGACCTGAACTCTTCATTGCAGCTTTCAAGATGACTTCCATTGCCAACACGAACAGTATGGGAGAGATTGCACAGCCCATTGCAATGCCCACCTCTAGGTCTATCCAGTCCGTGGTGTATTCTTTGGTAGAGAACCGCATTGAGAACCCTTGGAAATACTTCCTCAGCATTGTTCGGATGTTTTCTGGGATGTGATACATTTCAAGAGCCAGCTGGATCATATCGTGTGGAACTGATCCATATGCATTCGCCAGATCAAGCCAAACTACGTCAATGTCTCTCTTCTCTGTTCTTGCTTTTTGGATGGCATCCCAAATCAACGTGGCATGTTCCAAGCATCCAGGCATTCCTGGTATGCCTCCCTTTTGGACTGACATATCCAGATACTTGTTTTCAGTCAGGTATTTTGTCAATCTTGCTGCCATAACAGAGAAGAAGATTTTCCCCTCGACGTTCAGAAGTGATATTGGCCTGAACTGATTGATGCTGCTGGAGTTCCGCTCCTTCGGAATGTACACTCCTTCAGCTCTCATCCATTGGTCGCTGATCTTCTGGTTCCTCCATGCTGATCGAATCATCTTGTGGAGCCACTCGAGCACTTTTGGGCATTTCTTGTAGAGCAGGTATGGTATTCCGTTTGGTCCAGGTGCTGACTTGGCTCTGGCTTTCTTTACTACGTTCTTCACTTCATCCAGTGTTGGTGGTTTGTTATTGAATTTTCCTTCTGGCGCTGCAGGCCAAACCAGATTCTGGATTTCAAGTGGTGCCTCGCGCTGAGAATCGGAATATGTTTCCCTGAGATGCTGCTCTAGGGAAACATGTATGTATATTTAGTGCTGTATGAATGAAGGTTATTCTAAATGTCATATGAATATTGTAATCCACTCAGAAAAAAGAAGCGCGTAAAATCAGCACTTTATGAGGCATCTGTGTGAACTGTACTTTCTCCGGAACTGACCACTTAGGGATATTGTTGAAATAGTTTGATTTTTTGTATGAAAGAAGGGATATTGTTGAAATAGTTTGATTTTTTGTATGAAAGAAGGAGATTGTTGAAATAGTTTGATTTTTTGTATGAAAGAAGGGAGATTGTTGAAATAGTTTGATTTTTTGTATGAAAGAAGGGATATTGTTGAAATAGTTTGATTTTTTTGTATGAAAGAAGGGATATTGTTGAAATAGTTTGATTTTTTGTATGAAAAAAGGGAGATTGTTGAAATAGTTTGATTTTTTTGTATAAAAGAAGGGATATTGTTGAAATTAGTTTGATTTTTTGTATGAAAAAAGGGAGATTGTTGAAATAGTTTGATTTTTTTGTATGAAAGAAGGGATATTGTTGAAATAGTTTGATTTTTTGTAGGGAAAGAAGGGATATATTGTTGAAATAGTTTTGATTTTTTTGTATAAAAGAAGGGATATTGTTGGAATAGTTTGATTTTTTGTATGAAAGAAGGGAGATTGTTGGAATAACTTGACCATCATGGTTTTTGTTTTAAAGTTGGGCGTTTGTTGTTTGCTTTTCTTAGGGGGTGCCTTGATGGCCCTGACAGCCTGGCAAGTACATAACTGGCAGTACCTGGGCGTTGTGATCGGAGTGGCCACTGTCCCTTTCATTGTTGCCTGGTGGTTAGTGTCGCTTTTTGTTGTTGTTACCCTTTCAGCTCTGCTCACGGACCAAATGTAGGTAAAACAAATGTGACTGCTGGATCTTGAGGGTAAAAACAAAATATTAAAAAATACCTTGTTTGTAAAAGATCCTTGGGAGTATAAAACACAACGTTTCGAGCCCAGGCCCTTTGTCAAGTGAAAAATAAAATGACCAAATGTAATTGGTACGAGACTCTAGTAGTGGATGATGGTCAATTACGACCGTTTTTTTAAATTTGTGTACGAGCTTTTCATAACTTTTTTTTTATTACTAAACCGTCAGATCGGCCTGTCTTCTGTCTAAGGACTTAAACTACACAATTATATTGTTTGGGCATACTCATCTCTTATGCTCATAACAATGCTGTATTGTAAAACTTTAATGCAAATATTGATTTTACTCACACCAAATGGCAATCATGAAAAGTACCTTTTACGCACAATATATTAAAAAAAAAAATGGTGTTCTACCAAAAATGTGCGTGTGTTCTGTCAAAACTTTATCAAATCTATGCTAACATTTTCGTTCACGTATTGGATTGATAGTTTGTCGGTTAAAATCAAGGCGTTTTTTTTTTGATAATGTTGTGAAGTAGTGGTAAGATTGTAAATGAGAAACAAGAATCATTGTCAGTTTTGTGTATCAGTTGTATGAAAGGCAAGTGGTGCTAAAAGACAGCAGTCGCTTTTTTTTGCGTGATACCACGATCTCCTTCCGAGTTCGTGCACTAAAAGGGAAGAAAAAATAGCTCTGTGCCGAAGTCAGCTTGTGCTTCAAACAAAATTAATTTGTCTTGCGTCTTGTGTGTGTGTGTGTGTATGTGTGTGTGTGTTTTGTGTGTGTGTGTGTGTGTGTGTGTGTGTGTTTGTGTGTGTGTATGTGTGTGTGTTTGTGTGCGTGAGTGTGTGCGCGCATGTGTGTATGTGTGTGTGTGTTTGTGTGTGTGTGTGTGTGGGCGTGTGTGTGTGTGTGTATGTGTGTGTGTGTGTCCATGTTCGTGTGTGTGTGTGTGTTTGTTTGTGTTGTGTGTGTGTGTGCGCGCGCGGTATGTGCGTGTGTGTGTGTTTGTGTGTGTGTGTGTGTGTGTTTGTGTATGTGTATGTGTGTGTGTGTGTATGTACGTGTGTGTGGTGAAATGTGTGTGGTGTGAATGCGTGTGGTGTGCCTTGTATTGTGTGTTTTGTGTGTGTGTGTGTGTGTGTGTGTTTTGCCGTTATTGTGTATGTGCGTATTGTGTGTGTGTGTGTTGTGTGTTTTGTGTGTGTGTGTGTGTGTGTGTGTGTGTGTGTGCGCACGCGTATGTTGTGTGTGTATGTGTGAATGTGTCTATGTGTTATGTGTGTGCATGTTTGTACGTTTTGTGTGAGTGTGTGTATGTGTATGTGTATGTGCCGTGTGTGTGTGCACGCGCGCGCGTGCGCGTGTGTTTTGTGTGTGTGTGTGCTGTGTTGTGTGTGTGCCATGTGTATTGTGTGTGTGTGTTGTTAAATTGCGCTTCATAAAACGTGACTGGCAATGTGGCAGCATGATAAACTATACATAATGTCATTTGTTTACCTTTCTTTTGCCTTTCAGAGACATTAATGTATTTTAAACTTGAGTTTGAATAAACATTATTGTCCTTTAAACAAAATGTGTCTGTGAGGATTTCGTACCAGCTAGTGGCATACGTGTCTGTTAAGGGAATTTGCCTTAAGGACTTCTCTACTGTTAAATGTGCTGACTGCCTGAACGTTTGGATCACGGTTCAGACCCAGAATATAAACATAGCAGTCAGAACAATGGCAGTGATATCAGATACTCTGTATCTTACAGCCTTGTGAGCATAATCATCAAGCTTAATGTTTATTGCTTAAGGATGTAATGTCTTTATATCATTTTGTTTATGTAAATTCGCACTTGCCTCACGCACCCCTCACTCATTTTTTTAAATAGCAAGGAGGCTCTGTATTGCATGCCGTGTTTGCCATTCTGATACACTTTCAGCTCTCATGGCCTTTATATCAGCTG
>JAPXFY010004112.1:5000-10000 GCA_030674185.1 Monoplex corrugatus | reverse complement strand
GTGTGTGTGAATGTGCATGTGTGTGTGTGTGTGTGTGAATGTGCATGCGCGCTTGCTTGAAATTTATGTCACTTACGCAGTATGGTCAAGAGCGTAAATCCTTTGACTCTCTCATTCTATTCACCAGCTGTGCAATTTTAACCTTTTCACTGCTTCGTTCTATCCATTATCTTCCTGTAGATAAGGGAGTAAAAGGGTTAACATTTTATTTTACTATCATGGCTGATAATGCAAGGAGCTGTTAAATAGGGTGAAGTAGTGAGAGTGTTAAATGAAGTAAGTCATTTCAGTAGCATCATATTACTTTTTCTGCTCACTTTTACGCAACCTCAGTATCAACGTAAGGGAAACAACTACCTCTTCGGCTGTCTCTTAATTAGGCTTACGTCTCTTTGCCTGGTCAGTCCAGTTATCTTCTGGAATGAAGAATTAGCATAACTTGAATAGATGTGTGCATCATTTTATGTTTTCGGCTTCAGTAAGTTAGTTAGTTAGTTAGTTAGTTAGTCAGTCAGTCAGTCAGTCAGTCAATCAGTCAGTCAGTCAGTCAGTCAGTCAGTTAGTTAGTCGGTGAGTCGGTGAGTTGGTCAGTTAGTTAGTTAGTTAGTTATTTAGTTAGTTAGTTAGTTAGTTAGTTAGTTAGTTAGTTAGTTAGTTAGTTAGTTAGTTACTTAGTTGGTTGGTTGGTTGGTTGGTTGGTTGGTTGGTTGGTTGGTTAGCTGGTTGGTTGGTTGGTTGGTTGGTTGGTTGGTTGGTTGGTTGGTTGGTTGGTTGGTTGGTTGGTTGGTGTTGGTTGGTTAGCTGGTTGATTGGTTGGTTGGTTGGTTGGTTGGTTGGTTGGTTGGTTGGTTGGTTGGTTGGTTGGTTGGTTGGTTCATTCGTTCGTTCGTTCGTTGGTTCGTTGGTTCGTTGGTTCGTTGATTTGTTGTTTGGTTGGTTAGCTGCTTGGTTAGCTGCTTGGTTGGTTAGCTGGTTGGTTAGCTGGTTGGTTAGGTGGTTGGCTGGTTAGTTTGTCAGTTAGTTAGTCGGTTAGTTAGTCAGTTAGTCGGTTAGTTAGTCGGTCGATTAGTTGGTTAGTCGGTTGGTTGGTTGGTTGGTTGGTTGGTTGATTGGTTGGTTGGTTGGTTGGTTGGTTGGTCGGCTGGTTGGTTGGTTGGTTGGTTGGTTGGTTGGTTGGTTGGATGGTTGGTTAGGCAGGTAGACGGGCAGGCAAGCGGGTCGTTAGGTAGATAAGTAGGTAGGTAGGTAGGTGGATGGGTGGATGGGTGAATGGGTGGGTATGTAAATAAAAGATAGGTAGGTAGATAGGTAGGAAGGAGCTTGCTTGCTTCGGCTGGCTAGTTGGTTTGCTCGTTGGTTTATATATTTGTATCTATATATTTATATAGAGAGAGAGAGACAGGCGGGCCTGGCAGGCAGACAGACAAACGGACAGACATACATACAGACAGACAGACAGATACATACATACATGTATACATACATACATACATACACATAAATACACAAATACATACACACACATAGGCCTACATACATACATGCATGCATGCATACATACATACATAAATACATACATATATACATATATACACACACATACTTACATACATACATACATAGATGGATCGATAGATAGATAGATAGATAGATAGATAGATAGATAGATAGATAGATAGATAGATAGATAGATAGATGATAGATAGATAGATAGATAGATAGATAGATAGATAGATAGATGATAGATAGATAGATAGCTAGATAGATAGATAGATAGATAGATAGATAGGTAGGTAGGTATGTAGGTAGATAGATAGATAGATGATAGATAGATAGATAGATAGATAGATAGATAGATAGATAGATAGACAGACAGACAGATACATACATACATACATACATACATACATACATACATACATACATACATACATACATACATACATACATACATACATACATACATACACACATACATTTAGTTGCTTGCCAGGGTTTAGCAAGTAGGACAAAGAATGTTCAGCTGTCTGTTCTATATATAACTTATATTCACTTAAAATAACTCGTAAGAAATATTCTTGGAATTATCTGATACACAAGTACAGCCTGTTGTACACTATGATGCTGAATTGTGAGTTCTGAAAAAAAGCAGCCACAAACATTTCTTTAAAGTGCATTAACATGGCCGTCTAAAATCAAAGAGCGAACGAACGATTAACATGCGTTCAAAAAAGTGTTGGGTGTGCACATTAAAACAATAAATGATCTGATCAATGAAGAGGCAGGACTCTATCCCATTTATATAAAGTGACATGTAGGCCTACGTCGTATGTGATGCTGGTTAAGAATTTTATACGTGGATGAAAAGAGATTACCATCTGCAATATATAAGCCTTTCCTCTCTCTCTCTCTTCTCTCTCTCTCTCTCTCTCTCTCTCTCTCTCTCTCTCCTCTCTCTGTCTCTCTCTCCTCTCTCTCTCTCTCTCTGTATCTGTCTCTCTCTCTCTTCTCTGTCTCTCTCTCTCGTCTCGTCTCTTCTCTCTCTCTCTCTCTCGTCTCTCTCTGTCTCTCTCTCTCCTCTCTCTCGTCTCTGCCTCTGTCTCTCTGTCTCTCTCTCTGTCTCTGTCTCTGTTCTCTCTCTCCTCTATCTCTCTCTCTCTCTCTCTTCTCCCTCCTCTCTCTCCTCTCTCTCTCTCTTCTCTGTCCCTCTGTCTCTCTGTCTCTCTCTCTGTCTCTGTCTCTCTCTACTCTTCTCTCTCTCTTCCCGTTCTTCTGTCTCTCTCTGTCTCTCTCTCTCTCTCTCCTCTCTCTCACTCTCTGCTCTCTCTCTCTCTCTGTCCTCTGTCTCTTCTCTTCTTCTCTCTCTCTCTCTGTCTCTCTCTCTCTCTCCTCTCATGTCTCTCTCTCTTCCTCTGTCTCTGTCTGTCTCTCTGTCTGTCTGTCCTCTGTCTCTCTCTCCTCTCTCTCACTCTCTGCTCTCTCTCCTCTCTCTGTCCCTCTCTCTCTCTCTCTGTCTCAGCTCCATAACATCCTGATTATTATTCTTCTTATTTATCTATTATCTTCTCTCTATTTATTTATTCATTTTCTTCATCTCTTCTCTTTTTCTATTTATTCACTTCTTTGTTGATATACTGTGATTATTATTTATTATTATTTATTTTTTTTTATTTATTTATTCATTTATCATTCATTCATTTATATTCATTTATTCATTTACTTATTGATTTATTGTCTATTTTTGTTTCTTTTATTGTTTTTTTTTTTTTCTGTTTTTCTTTTCATTCAATTATTCTTTCTTCTTTTGTTACTTTCTTCGTTTGTTTTTTGTTTAGTTAGTTACTTATTTTTCATCGTCGAACAAGCTCATCACGCTCATTGTTTCAAACAAAGCCATTGCGCAAAACGGAGACGTCAATTATCTATCATCGTACGATGAACGGCGCCTCCCCCCCCCCTTCCCGCCCACCCCCCCCCCCCACCCCCCCGCGTGCACACAGTTATACAGACAGCAGCCCCCGCTCTTTGTAGCGTATAGCTGGGCAATTAGTGTGACTGAAAGAATTGATACACGCGACGGCACTAATTAGCCTCATTTCTTTTCTGCGACTAGGGCAAATGTCACTTAGGCGGAGAATGGGGCGGGGGTGGGGCTGGGGTGGCGGTGGGGATGGGGGTGGGGGTGGGTGTGGGGTGGGGATGGGATGGGAGTGGGGGTAGAGAGGAAGGGTGGGATTTTTTTTTTTTTTTTTGGTGGCTGCTTTTTCGGTTTTTGCTTCTTTTTTTTTTTTTTCTTAACTGCAGCAGCAAGCAAGATTTTTTGCAAAATCCGATCGTTCTGGGGATACCTGAAAATTGTCTACAGGTGTCGAAAAATATGTGGCAATTATGACTATGACTATGAGCTACAGTAAATTTCAAAACTGACTGGGTTTTTTTCTCTAAAACACTCGTTGAGAATGGTTGACTTGATCATCGGTTCCCATTATCTTGGTGCAAATCATTTGTTTGAAATATACGTGTAATGTACCTGTTGTAAACGAATGAACAAACAAATAAATAGATAAAACAAAATTAAATTAAATTGAATAAATAGATAAATACAAATGAATAAATGATTAAATAAACAAGTAAAATAAACAGATAAATAAATAAATAAATAAACGTCTGCGTGAAGATGTTTTTTGGACGATAGTGATGCATGTAAGTTGATGTAATAAATATGCGCGTGTGCGTAGGTATGTGTGTGTGTGCGTGCGTGTGTGCGTGCGTGTATCCGTGCATGCGTGCATGTGTGTGTATGTGTGTTGTTTCTTGTAAAAAGTCAAAAAAGAAATAAGATAAAAAAAGAATTCTTTAAACACCGGCAGAGCACCATAGAAGAAGAGCTCAAGGTTCTGAAACACAAGCACACCTGGGATTCCATACAAACCCTGACCCAGAACAGACAAGGGTGGGGAATCTTTAATACCTGTGGCATAAATATATAATGCAGAAACTAATGCTATGTTTTGGAGTGAAATGTATTACAGTAAGAACAGTCTACGCCACAGAGTGCAAACAAGAACAAAGTCCATACGTACGTATTACTGTAACCCATAATTATGTACAAACCGTTACGTGCATATAACACAGAAATCAGGGTCGCTGCTGCATTTATACACGAACATCATAATGGGCGATACACGTAGGTGAGTAAGTACCTTCTACCTTTCCGTCTGAGATAGCGGTAGAGTTCCTGCCTTTAAGTCTGAGGTAGAGGTAGAACGTCTGCCTTTCAGTCTGAGGTAGAGGTCGAACACCTCCCTTTCAGTCTGAGGTAGAGGTAGAGGTAGAGTTCCTGCCTTTCCATCTGAGGTAGAGTTAGAGGTAGAACTCTTGTCTTTCAGAATGAGGCAGAGGTAGAATTCCTGCCTTTCAGAATGAGGTAGAGGTAGAATTCCTGCCCTTCAATCTGAGGTAGAGGTAGAACCCTTATCTTTCAGTCTGAGGGAGAGGTA
>JAPXFY010004111.1:0-19153 GCA_030674185.1 Monoplex corrugatus | reverse complement strand
ACCCCCCAAAAACCCCAAAAAAATAAAAAATTAAAAAATTCACCCAAAACGCGTTTCAAAATTTTTTCCCAAAAAAAAAAAAAAAAAAAGGCAAAACCCCCAAAAAATTTCCCTTTTTAAAACTTTTTTTTTCCCCTAAACCTTTATGGAAAAAGGGGGAAAAAAAAAGGGCACAAAAATTTAATTTTAAAAGTTTTAATTGGGGGAAAACTTGTTGGGGAGGGTGCACTTCCCCATTTTAATTTTTAAAAAAAAGCCCCCAAAAATTTAAATGCCCCCCAAAAAAAACCCTCATTTTTTTAAAAAGGGAAAGGGAATCAATTAAAAAAAAAAAAAAAAAAAACCCATAAAAAAAAAAAAAAAAAGGGCAATTTACAAAAAAAAATTGGAACAAACCCGGAAAAAAACCCCAAGGGGGAAAAAATTTTTCCAACGTAAAAATCGTCCCAACCAAAAATTGTAAAAAACCCCAAAAAAAAAAACACCCCCAAAAACTTCCCCAAAAACCAAAAACCAAAAAAAAAAAAAAAAAAAAAAAAGTTTACAATAAAATAAACCCAAGAAATAAACTATTATAGTGCATTTCAAATTTTGATTTTTTAATTTATTTAATAAAAAAGGTTGGTGGGGAATGGAAAAATACAAAAGGGGGTTTTGGAAGAGGGTTTTAAAAATAAATAAGATACCTTCTATAAACTAAAACATTATAGCACATAAAACAACCGAAACCCATGCCCACAATATATTCCCAAACCCTTAGCCTTTGGGGGACCAACATGATCCATCTATCCCCACGCCGAAAACCACACACCAAAGCATAATAGGGGAAATGATAACAATAAAAACATGTCTACATGCCACTTTTAAAAAAACATGTCTATATGCCCGGGAGACATTGAATAACAAATAAGGGCACTTGGCTGAAATATTCACACGCATCAACAACAGCACACACCACAGACACACACAACACGGGGCCCACTCAGACACAGGCACACACAGGAGGATCCCCACACACAAGAGACATACACACACACACACACACACACACACACCACCAAACCCCCCACACCCCACACACCACACCCCCACACAAACACACACACAACCCCAACACACACACAAAAAAAACCCCAAAACAAAAAGACCACTCAGAACATAAGCCATACCGTCCCACTTCAGTACACTTTTTTCCAAATGGCCCACACAGAAATTAAAATTTAAAAAATTGGCCTCCGTTTTTGTTTTCATCTTGCACAAAAAAAAAACAAAAACGTTAGAAAAATTGGAAAAATAAATTTGTTCAATACAACAAAACATACTAAACAAGTTAAAAACAAACGAAAGTTTTAAACCCGCGGGGGAAAAATTAATACAACTTTTAAAAGACAACAACGCTTAAACAACAACAGCAACAAAAACAAACGATGGTTTACAAACGCTAGACGCACAAACAAAAGAAAAAAAACCCGGGCAGAAAACGGACAGGACATTTTGCATTATAAAAAACGTGTGCACATTCATGTTTTCATCTTCTAATGCAGTCATCCAAAAACACCACGAAAGTGGGAAAGTGCACCCCGATGCGCGCGCGTCCAGCCCCCGCTATCTGTAACCCAAAAAGAAATTAAATTGTTAACGTACGAAAATGGTAAACGAATCGAATTTAAATTTAAGAATTGAATTTAAAAAAAGTTTCAGCTGGGGGGACTACCCCCCGTGGGGGTTGGGTCCTTTCGTAAAAATGACCCCACTTTCGGGGAAATTCTGGCTAGAAAATTTTCCTCTTTTCTCCCCTCTCTTTCTTTTTTTCTTTTTTTTTTCTTCCTCCTTCCACCACCACCACACACAACACCGCGCGCGCGCGCGCCCACACTTATTTTCCTCCTGACAAAAACCCAAAAAACCCCCCCTCTCTCTCTTTCTCTCTCTCTCACACACCACACATACACTACTCTCCTCTCACACACATACACACACTACACACACCACAACATAAACACACACGAGCACCCAACACAAACCACACAAAAAACACACACACCACACAACACACACACACACGCACCACACACCACACAACCTCTCTCTTTCACACACATACCACACAACAACACCACACAACACATACTCCCTAACATACACACAAAACACAAACACACACCCCCACCAAAACCCCAACACACACACACCCCAACAACACAACACACACACACCCCTCTTCGTTTCAGTTTGTTCCAAGTGATGTCTCCGCGCGAATTCCATATGACTAACGCACTGTGCCACGGTATGGTGACCGGGCAACAAGCCTTAACCCTGCACAAAAACCATGTGTTGGCCGGGGGGTCCTGAGGCCCTACCCAAGACTTTACTATTAAATACGGCGTTCTTATTTTTTTTCGAGTTTTTTTTTTTTCTGTTGTCTTTGCTTGAACGCGGGCAGTCACATTTGTTTTGGTTTTGCTATGTTTTCCCCAAGTTTTAAATTTTATAGGGTTTTTTTATCAGCCTCCCACTGGAAAAATCTTGGTTACTTGAATTACAGTGTATTTTAAACCTTTAAAAAAGGGAACATATTTTATAAATAAATAAATAAAAAATTTTAAAGGTCCCTGAACACACCCACACACACACTCAAAACCCCCACAACAACAAACCACAAACCCAAAACACATACACAAACAAACACAAACACAAACATAACCCTACCCCAGCTCATTGGAAAAAGCAGAAGCTTTTGGGACGTGTTTGTGAGGCCTGTCTGTAAAAGGGACCCTGTTCTGATAAAAATTTAGGAACGGATGAAAAGAAAGAGTTTAAGGACCCGCCTTGCAATACTACACAAAAATGCCACTCACACTTCAAGTTTTAAAAATGCCTTTTGGGTCCCTTCCAAGTAAAAAAAAACGTCGTTGGGCTAAGCTTTTTAAATGAGATGCGAAAAATTTCCCAAAAAAAATTTTTTATAACTTGTAATGACATATTTCAAAAATGCTGGAAATAGTGGGATAATGCCAACCAAGGAAAGAAAAATAGTGGTTCCTGTAAAAAAACCGGGGTAAATGAAAAATACCGATTTGAAAAAACTCAGGCCAATTGCATTAACATAATGTAGTAAACAAATGGAGAAAATAATTTAAAGAGATGATGCACTTTTGTGAAAAAAATAAAATAATCCCAGTAAATCAGGAGGATTTAAAAAAGGGGCGTCACCAGTAAAAGACCCAACCAATTTTCACTAATATAAAAAACCCCAATTTGCAAGACGTAATGTGTTTTAGCTACTTTTTTTGTTTTAACGAAAGCATACGATCAATTTTTGGCACCCCGTTGTTTTAAATTTTAAAAGTTTGGGGGGCGGAACATTTTTTGGCTATGTTAAGTGTTTCTTAGAAAACAGAGTTTTCAAAACGGGGGTTGAAAATGTTTTTCCACGAAACAATTCTTAAAAAATTGGGTATCCCCCAGGGACCCTTTTATAGCCCCCCCCTTCTTTTCATAAAATTTTAATGCAGGGGACTTACCCAGTAAAGTTTTTTAAGCTGTAGTTTTTTAGCTCAATTTCTGCTTTTGCATGTGGATGCAGGTAAAATATAAAAAAGAAAACCCTTTGGCTGTATCAATTATACACGCAATGCTACCTTTAGAACTTGATAAAAATAGGGGAATACATGGTTAGAAAATGGTTACATCTTCCTGGAAAAAACAAAAAATAGTTTTTTTTTTTTAAGGGAACTAACCCAGTAAATATTCCCATTTCAAACGGGAGTTTTCCTTCTTCAGTTTAACGAGTCGTTTTAAATTCTTAGGAGTTTTCCTTACAGCAAAATTATCTTGGATTGCATTTTGAAATTTTTTATTAACCAAAGTCAAAAAAAGTTTAAAATTTTCATAAAAATGTTCGAAAAACAGAATGGGGTCAAGATTCTTAAACACTTGTTCATCTTTGTAAATCGCTTGTTAGTCTAAATTAACCTATTCTAAAGAAATTTTTCGTGCCCCGAAACACTTACTAAAAAAACTGCAGAGCATAGTTGAAAAGGTTTTCAAATTGCATGGGTCTTCCAAAATGCATGTTCCCTGTTTTGGGAATATAAGAAATCAAAATTTTGCCAATTGAGAGCAAAGGAAAGTCCTTTACTAAATTTTTTTTTAAGAAACACTACCTAGAAAAAATTCGAAACAGAAATTAAACTGGATCAGATCCCGGGACTTTCCAAAAACGTCTAAATCAATATTTTCACGGTCACACTTGCAAAATAACATCTGACGTCATAAAGGGGCTCGGGAAATTGATCTAGAGTGATCCTGTATTATACGCCCTTCCTTTTCGCCATACCCTTTTGGGAACTCCAAAGAGACGATTTTGCGTACACCACCTAATTTAAAAAAAGGAGAAAATATAAACTTAGGGCAATCAGGTTAAAATTTTTTATAACGAGGTATATTTGTTTTTAAAAAATTTCACGATGGGTCATAATTGAAAGAAAACCAGAGCGTTTTTTTTAAATTACCTGCTCTAAAAATTTTGAAAATTTTTTCTACTAGGCTTGTAAATTATTTTTACAGCTGAACTCTTTGCCAATTTAAATGGCTTTAAACTTTCTGATAAGTCTTCCTGGACAATTTTTCAGATATTCTTTGCTTTGATTCAAAATCAGTACTTCACTCTTGAATTATCAAATTAAAACAAGATCAGAAATGATTCCCGGAAATAAGTCACTTGATTCAAAATTTATCTTTAAGGGGCATGATAAATTTCTGCTGGTCCCTTCTCATAGTTTTTTTAGTTTAATAAAAGTTGACGGGCTCCCAAACGGGGAGTAAAACTCCCCGATTCAACAATACCCCGCTTTCTCTCTCGTTGCACGAGAATTAAAAACTTTATGGAAAAAAAGTCGGGAAAAAAGCAGTTCCAATTAAAAACGAAAAAGTATGATAAATGTCCATGAACTTTGAGTTAGCAAAATACTTAAGCAGCTTCATGCCAGCAAAAAAAATTTAAAAACAGTCCCTTATGTACAGATGGAAATTGAGATTAAAAACAAAATATCCAATAACATAGTTTGTGTCTTTTGTGGAAAGAAGATAACACATAGTATATTCTTTTGGCTTTGGGGTTTTTTTTTAAAAACGAAAAATTTCCAACACTACGGGTGAGAAAGTTTCTGATTATTTCCCCTCATCATCTTTTACTTTTATGAATTTTTTTTTTAGCCTGTCAAAAACCTATAGCGAATTCCCTTAAAAAAATTTTTTTTATTTGTTCATTGTTGTGGTTAGTCAATTATTAGTTTTACTTTTTTTTATTTCTTGGATATTTACTAATTTTTTTTTTGTTCTTTTTTTTTTTAATCGAAAAATTTTTTGGTAACATTATTTGTTATTTTTTTACCTTCCCCCTTCAAACCGTTGTTTTTTGGATTCTTTTCTAAAATTTCAAAATTGAAAATTTTTTTCAAAAAATTTTCTTCATCCTCCTTATCACTCCCCCCCCCCCCCCCCCCCTTTTTTTGTTTTTTTTTTTGTTTTTTATTTGTTTTTTTGGTTTTAAAATACTTTATAAATGACTTTAAAATCAAAGACCCCACCACAAAACACACACACACACGGCACAAAAAACCCCACACACAACACCAGCACCCCACCACACACACAAACACAAAAAGTACCCACACACACAAACAAACACACACCACACACAAAAAAAAACCACACACAAACACCACACACACACACAACACACACACAAACACACACCACAACCACAAACACACACTACACACACCACACACACACACCACCACTGAACACATCGTTTTAAATTTACCTCTCTACAGAGTTTTCCAGGCACGTTTGGGGATGAGTTGTCTTTTCCCACTCATCGTCGTCACGTCATCATCACCCACCAAATGTCGGGGCATGTCAATGAAATGGAAAAAATCATTTTCACCATCATTTGTCTTTGTCGTCATCAATCTCATCTCATCTTCATCATCTCTTTCATCTTTTTTTCCTCATCATCCATTCGTCGCCGTCGTCGTCGCGTGGCTTTTGTCATCGTTTTGTCGTCGTCGTCATTATCCTCCTCCGCGTCGTCGTTGTCTTTGTCATTGCCCCATTGTCAACATCTCTTGGGCCCTCGTCGTCATCGAATATCATCGTCGTCCATCATCGCGGTGTCGTGTTTTTTCCCCCCTCATAATAACTAAACTTCTTTCCTCGTCGTCGTCATTGTCATCATATCTTGTGTCGTGTCTATCACTTTGTCTTGGTTATCATTGAATATCGTGTGTCTTTTTCATCGTCAAATCATCATCGTCGTTTTTTTGTGTCGTTTCGTCGATAAACATCGTTTAAATGTATCTTCGTCGTCATCCTCGTGGGTCTCATCCCCATCCCATTATCATACCATCCCCAAAAATGATAAAACAATGTGGAATTGTGTTGTGTCCTGTCATTATGGGGGGAAAAAAAAAGACAATCAATCACACTTGTATCTTTTTTTGTAAAAAAATGATCGATCAATCAACAACGATCGTTCAATAAATCCAAACCAAAACCCCAACCCAACCAGCCAGCCAAAAATAACCAACCAACCAACCCAATCAGCCACCACCCAAAAACCAACCAACTGGCCGCCAGCCAACCAACAAACCAAAACCAACCAACCAACCAAAAAAACCAACCAACCAACCACCCAGCCAGCCAGCCAAACCCAAAACCAACCAACCAATCAACCAATCAATCAATAAACCAATCAAAAAACCAAAAAAACCAGCCAGCCAGCCAGCCAACCAAACCCAACCCAAACCCAAACCAACCAACCAACCAATCAACCAACCAGCCAGCCACCCAAACCGGGCCAGCCAATCGCCAACCAAAAAACCCAAAAAACCCAACCCAACCCCAAACCAACAATCAATCAATCACACCCCACTCACTCACTCACCACTCATTCACTCACTACTCACTCACTCACTCAATAACCAAACAACCAACCAACCAATAAATCAAAAATCAATAAATCAATAAATAATCAACAATCAATCTTTAATCAAATAATCAACACAATCAATAAATTTAAAAATCAATCATCAATAAATCAATAAAACCCCAAAGGGCATATTGGGGACTGTGATAGAGGCCGGGTTTTGGACAGGAAGCCCCAGATCATTCACTTCCCCTGCATGTCGCCCATACACCATGCGCCCTGTGCATGCTGGGTCGGGGTAAAATTGCTAAAAACACCACGTTCAACAACCCAAATCCATCCACCCCATCCATCCCCCCATCCCCCCATCCATCCATCCACCACCAATCCATCCACACATCCATATCCCCCAAATTTCCATCCATCCATCCATCCTCCACCTTCATCCTCCATTTATAAGTAAGTCAATCCAGGTGAAGGTTTTTTATTGCCTTCTGTTGGACAATGCATCAGTTAACTTAAAAAACCAAATAAATTTCAGTTTTTTAATCAATCCATTTAAAAATCTTCAACAAGCCAAATATCTAGAGAAGAAAAAAACTTTGATCAATCTAAATCGCTACATTTTTTGCATCCCTTTAAATAATAAACGGAAAAGAAGAATCTAAATGCAAAGAATGCGAAGAAGAAAAAAGAAAAGAAAAAGAATGCAAAAGAAGAAAATGCAAAGAAAAAAGAAGAAAAGAAGAAAAATTTGGGGAAGAAGAAAAATTTGGAAGAAGAAGAATTGCGAAGAAGAGAATTGCGAAAAAGAAAAAATTGCAAAGAAGAAGAAGAATTTGGGGAAAAGAAGAAAAATTTGCAAGAAGAAAGAAGAAGAAGAATTGCAAAGAAAAAGAATTGCAAAAAAAGAAAAAAAAAGAAGAAAAAGCATTGCAAAGAAGAAGGTCGACGAAAGTCAAAAGAGAAGAGTCGAAGAAAAAGAGTCAAAAGAAAAGGAGAAGAAGAAGAACAAAACAAAAAGAAGAAGAACAAAAAGAAGAACAAGAAAAAGAAAAGAAGAAGAACAAGAAGAACAAGAAGAAAAAGGGCACAACAAAACAATGATCTTTTACTTCTACTAATGTGGGGGGGTGGTACTACTTACTATACTACTATTACTTTTACTACTACCTTTCATTTGTTATCAAACAATGTCAAAAGCTGTCTTTGCATATTTCATACAGTAAAACAGCAATGGAACCATGTATACATGTGTAAGTACCCAAAGTGAGACATTTCTTCAAGAATAACTAGACAACAAAAAAAATTCAAGTAAGAGAAAAGGTACCAAAAAACATGAGTACAAGTTTCTCGTTCTCTCACTTTCACAGCTTTTCCCCCAACCCCGGCCCTCCCCTACCCCACACACATATATTTTAGAATAAACAGTCCTCTGTCATTCTTCATAAATTAAAATCGTAAATTACAAAACCGCATTTAAAACCCAAACCAAACCCAAAACCCAAAAAAAACCAAACCAAACCAAAACCCAAAAAAAAGAAAAAGTAGAAAAACGGTGAACAGTGACAATTTAAACAACCAAACAATGAACAAATTGATCATAAAAAATAACCCAAACGAAAAAAAATCATATTTATCATCATCATCATCTGATATCATGATCATCTCTCATCATCATCATCTCATAAACACAACAACAACAACAACAAAACAACAACAACAACAAAAACAACAACAACAACAAAACAGATCCATTTATTATATCATGTCCATTACCCTTTCCTCCAAACCCCTCCATCCACCCCATCCTCCATCCATCCATCCATCCCTCCTCCACCATCCGTCCACCAATGCTTTCAATCATTTTATTAAATCTTCCACCATTCCTTTAAAACATTTTCACTTTTCATTTTTATTTATTGTGAATCAATAATAAAAAAAATAATGATTATGATGACATGATGATAATAGGGGAGGAGGAGAAGGAAGAAGGGGGAAGGTGTGAATGAAGCGATTTTGAATGATGGAAATGACGACAAAAGACGACGACCCATGATGCGATGATCATTACGGGGACCACAGTGAGGGGCCTTCACCTGTTCTGCAGGGCAGCCGTCTGCTGCGGGACAGATCACACTCGCTCAGATGGAAACAAAGCTCGCCCCCATGTCCTCCGGCCCCAGTTTTTTTGAACAACGAACATGGATAAAAGCCTTTGCTGTGAACATTTCGCGCTAAGCCCCCGCTACATTTGGTTAGCATACGCAAGGAAATTAAAAAGGGTGGGGGTTTCAGCGTTTTTTTTATTTTTAAACCACACAAAACCACGTACGCCGCGCGCGCACACACACACACACACCATGCACACACAACAATCACGGATGCACGCGCACAAAACAATATCACACATACCAAAAAACACTTACCACACAATTTCCCACCCACACACAACACTTATACACACATACCAAACCACATAACACACACACAAATAAACACCACACACAACACATACATTACATAACAAAAAATACACACACTGCACAACACACAACATACACTCATACACACAAAACAACATATAATCACATACATTCAGCAAAACACCACACACACCACATACACACAACTCACCGACGTGTTCTCTTGCTGGCTATTTGAAAAGTTAAAGTTTTCATTTTCTTAGCATCTGTATAATCATTTCAAAAATGGGGTTTAACATTTCCGTAGGGTAGGCGTTGGGATGGGTCTCAGCTTTTTTCATCCAAAAAATTTTTTAGATGTTTGACTAAGTCAGAAACGTAAGTTGCAACGTCATTTGTGATGAAATGTTGCTGCTGTTTTTTGGAAGTCAACATCAGCCGTACCCACCTCCATATTTTTACCGATGGGTCAGTCTTAGAAAAAAAAATCTGCTGGAGCAGCGTATTAGTTCCAAAATTTTTAAAACAAAATCATTTTTCCTTGGGCCAAATTATCTATTTTACAGCGGAATTAGTCGCTTTACACAAGCGTTGCATTATTTAGTGAACTTAAAACCCTTTTTTTAAAGTGGTTCTCTTTGTTGTTCAAAACTGTATTATATGCCTTACAGCTTTTTACAACCAAAACCTGACTTAAATTAAATGAGGGAAATCATCTTTTTACATCGTTTAAGGGCAAAAGGTTTTAGATACATTTATGCTGGGGCCTCTCAGTTTTGGGTTTTTGGCAACGAAGTATAGACAGAGCAGCTAAGCAAGGTGCCAAAACATGAAATACTATAGATTTTTCGTATTTTTAAAATTTCCGTTTTTAAAAAAAAAGCTTTCAACTTGCTAGAACAGCCTCATGGATTCGATTTCATGAACATTTCAATGAAAAGTTTGTGACACAACAAAATTTATAAAACTTCATTACAAAATGTATGTAAAAAATTGCGTATTCTTCCATATATCTTCGAATCTATTGTTTCTGTTCATTTTGTATCAGCTAAAAGCGTTGAAAAAAAAAAATATTGTAAAAATATCAAGTGTTATTTTTGGAGAACAATTCACACGTTTCCAGTTTATTTTACTGCAAAATGCTACTTCTTTTTTACCAAAATATTTACAAAGAAAAAATCTGAAACCATTTTAAAAAAGTAACTTCTGATCAGTTTTACAGTTAAAATTTCAGAATCTTGGTTCCAGTCTTGTTAAAGTATTTCTTTAAGTTTAGAAGTTTTTTTTTAGCGTTAAATTTTTTTTTCACATTGTCAATGTTTTAATGTTTTTGTTAAAATCTTGTTCCATTTTTCTATTTACCCATTTTTTTTATGTTTTTACTCTGTCTCCCATCTCCCCACAATGCAACTCGCCCACCTCTCTCCCCCATTCCCCCTGCCCCCCCCCCCCCCCCCCCCCCCCCCCCCCCCCCCCGCTAATATCACTATAGTGAACAGCTTAAATTTTTAAAAAACGAATACGAAACACCTCCCCCACACGTACACACACACACACTACACGTACCCGCCACAAATACACACACACACACACCAAACCCAAAAACACCACAACACGTACACACACACACACCACCCACACCAACACCACCACACACAAACACCACACCACACTCACACAGTACACACACACACAAACACCAAACACAAAAAACGTTCTTTTGTTTTTTAAACACACACAAACGCACGTACGCCGCACCCCACACAACACCAAAAACACGCACGCACCACACAACACACACACACGACGCACGCACGCGGCGCACACACACACACATACACACCACTTATACACACACACACACTTTTTACATACATACACACATTTTAAAACACCACATACACATACATACACATACACACACATACACAACATTACCACACATACACCCCATACACACATACACATATACACACATATACACCAATACATTCAACACACACACCACACATACACTCATTTCACACATACACATAACACACACATATACACTACATCATTCAACACACCCCCACATAACTCAAAACACAAAAATGACAACAAAAAAATCCCTAATTTCAAACACACACCACACACCCACACACACACACCACACACAACACCACACCCACACCCCACACACACATACGCCACACTAATACACTTTTAGTGAAAAACGTTAAATCAAAGAACGAAAAGAACAAACCACAAAACTCACCAACGAACACACACACCACACACACCCAAACCAAAACACCCCACAACACCACCAACACACACACACAACACAGTACACCAACAATCGTACCACACAACGTATAAACACACACACCACAAAAACCAACACACAAACACCACACACATACACACATACAACACCACACACACACACGTAACACACCCACGCACACACCGACACACACACACACACACACACACACACACACACAGTACACACCACACGTACACACAACACACGTACCCACAACACACACACTCACACACAAAACAACCACACTGTTTACCCCTGCACAAAAACTGCCAAACCAGGGGGCCACGCGGGCAAGGAAAGTGTCGGGGTCATCACGTGACTTTTGCACTTCATTAGGCCGAGTCGGCCCCACTTCAGGAAAAAATGTCTTTACCCCGTTGTAATGAATGAATTTAAAAGAAGAATCACATCACTCACTCAATCACCATCAGCCAACCAACCCCAAAACCCAACCAACCACCTCCACCTCCATCCATCCATCCATCCCCATCCCTCCATCCTTCCCTCCATCCCTCCATTCCTTCCATCCCCTCATCCATCCATCCATCCATCCCTCCATCCCTCTCGCCAAAATTAAACGACTGATCAATTTGTTCCAATATAAAATCAATCAATCAATCAATCAATCAACAATCAACCAACCAACCAACCAATACCCCCAACCCAAACCAACCAACCCACCAACCACCAACCAACCAAACAGCCAATCAACCCAACCAACCAACCAACCTACCAACCAACCAGCCAACCCAACCAAAACCAGCCAACAACCCAAACCCGCAACAAACCAACAACCAACCACCAACCAACCAACCAACCAAACCAAAAAAAACCGCCAACCAACCAACCAACCAACCAAACCCCAACCAACCAACCAACCAACCAACCAACCAACCAACCAACCAACCAACCAAACCCAAAAACCAACCAATCAACCAACCCCAGCCACTCACTCACTCACTCACTCACTCACTCACTCACTCACTCACTCACCACTCAACCCCACCAACCAACCAAAACCCAAACCCAAACCCAACCCGCCAACCAACCCTCAAACCAACCCCTCAACATCACTAACTCTTTAGTCACTGATGAAACAATAATCAATGGGTCAATGAATCAATGAATCAATGATGGTGAATGAATGAAAAAAAAAGAAAGAAGAAAGAAGAAAACAGCATGCATGTAACCATCCATCAATCACCCCTTTGCATGCATCCATCCATCAATATCCTTGAAACCATCTATCCCTCCAAAAAAAGGACAAACCACGCGGAGCTGCACCTGGGCGTGGTCACACATGGGATCCCCATGTCTCCTGGGAATACTGGGACTGACATTTCCCTTCTCTGGACACACCCCCTGCACCACACACACCCCACCATAACCCACAACACCCAACAACACACAACACCACACACACACACACACACACACACAAACACACACACACACAATACTACAACCAAAAAACACACCCCAACACAAAAACACACACACACAACAAAACAAACCACACACACACACACCAACCACACACCCCAAAACCCCACACACACACACCACACACAAACACAACCCCACACACCACCACACACAACACACGTCAAGGCACCCGAATTCGATCCCAAAACGTGGGGCAGGGGGAAATTGTTAACCCGCTACATGGGGGGGAGTACCAGTTAGCACAAGGTACTATAAATAACTATAAAATAACAGCAAATGGCACAACCCTTGAAAAGGTTTAATAAGTTCAAATACCGGGAAAGGTTTTTTTATCAACGGGAGATGCAATCGGAAATAGTGGCAGAATCGGCCCAAACCAAAACAGCATTAAGAAGATGACAAGCATTCTTACCAAAAAATCATCAAATTTAAAATCAAAAAAAGAGTCCGAATGTTATTAAACCAATACTGTTGTACGATGCGAGGCGTGGAAATCAGCAAGCAAAGCCCAAACGGATTGAGGCAGCCGAGATGTGGGTTTCTCAGAAGAATGTTGAGAGTACTATCGCGAAAGGGGAAATTTTCGTGTGTAAAAAGAATTGAGGATGATTATGAAAAAAGGAATTGGGGGGGGGGGGTTATGAAGATTGGGGATGTGATAAAAAATAATTTCTCTACTTGGTAAATTTTGCATTAATAAGGAAGGAGAGGGTGACAGAGGAAACCACTAACCACACTAACAAGGATTTTAAAGGGGGTTTGCCACACATGGGAAAGAAAAAAACAACACATTATTTAATTTATAAATTCAAGTAAAAATAAGGGCAGTTTTTTACTGGCCCAGTCCCACTGGCCCTAAATCCTAAAAAAGCCCCAACGAATCTTTTCCCAGATTCTTTACAAGATACTGAACATTTTCCTTTTTGTCCAACCTATTCTTTCTGTTTCCTGAAAAGTAAAACAGCTTCTAACTTTAACCCCAACCCAAACCAACAAGAGTACAAATTAAAACGTGGGTCACTACCTTTTAGGTAGCTTGGGAAATGGTTCCCCCCAAAAAGCGCCCCGGGGTGCTGACTATCCCTTTTATAGAAGGGGATTCAGGTCAGGACGCTTTTCCTCCTGCCCCAATGGACCCCCTGTGATTAGCTGACCGCGTCTCTAAAGCCTGACTTCAAGTTTGAAGGTGTTAGCTGACCCGTTTCTAAAGCTGACTTCAAGTTTGAATGATTCGAAGTTTAAAACCCGACTTGTGGTGGTTAATCTCGTTACCCTTTGGGCCCTTTTAAACGCCATTTTCAAAAGTTGTTTCGGACGGGGACTTTTATGCCCAAGTGTCACCCCCCAGAATCGTCCAATCCCCAACGGGAGATTAAAAGGCGTTTTTCTTGATATTTGCTTTGGTCTTTGGTGCGGTCACTTCACGGGCTAGGGGATTGTCCCTCCAGTCTAACGTCTATTTATTTCCTCTTGCCCCATTACAGCTTTATTCCGTTTCTGTGCCCAACCGAAAGGTTTTTTAAATTTTTTTTTGGGGCAAAAGGCGGGGCCCAAATTTCTTTTCAAAATGCAAAACCTGTAGTGGCCTGTGGGGTTTTCCTTTAATTTACCGATCCATTCTCTGGGAAAATCAAAAAGTGTCTCAATACATCGCCGCCCTAAGGGTTCCTTAATAAAATTTCCCCCCCCCCCATAAAAAATGCCTCATTTTTTTTTAAAAGAATAGGGGGGGTAACGAACAAAAAAAATTAACATTATTCAGTAGACAAGACTCCGTACATGTTGACCGGGGATAGGGGGCTTGGGGATAGGGGAAATTTTTTCAGTAATTATATGAAAATGGAATAATTGAAAAATTTGTGTGCATTCTGAAGAAGATACCGTAGAGGTTGGGATCGATGGGCCCGCTCCAAGAAGTCGCGGGGCGTCACCCGTGGTAGACAGAGTTCGTCGCATACCCTGAAAATGTCAGACTTCCACACATCAGGGGATGTTGTGTTGCACCCGAAACCCCCATTTAGGGTGAGTTCATGCCCTGTGACTAAGGGGGAACGTCAAAGAAGCACTGAAGAGGAGAAACGTGGCTTGTCACCAGTAGGAAGACTGAAACAGGGAAAACTGCACACCATTTATGACCATGGAGAAAAGGGTGGTGTTGCATGTGGCACAGTTCATTGCAGAATTATGCCAACATGTATTGTCCTGTTTCACCTCTTGAACAGCAATGTTAATGGTCATGTGTGTTCATGATGTCTCGTATGCAATCTGTGGCTAGATAGATGAATACCACAGTATATATGATGGTGTGTGAAAGGAGTCCATAAAACATCTGAGTCAGGGGGAGGGGATGACTCAGGAGCGAAGCTGAGCTGAGATGACTGGAGCGGAGACGAGCTGCTGCAGGCACTGGGATGAAGAACAGTTAGTAGCGTAGAATCATCCCGATGATGAAGACAGTAACTTCTTGCACAACATGTTCGGATTCATGGGACTTTGACTTGGAGGGTAAGGGATTGGAACATACAGCATTGAAATAGAGCAATCGCTTGTCATCCATGTCAAGAATAAGCAAGGTATATACTGTATATAAGTCAAATGGCATCCATGTCAAGCTTAATTAGGCAATGCAACGTAGGCCAAATAGAAACATAATTGGAATAAGAATACCATACAAGGTCACACTACATCATAGAATAAAGACATGTAAGGCATAAAAAGGCAAGGACATAAGCACTTGAATAATACACTAGCAATCAACAAACATAATGGGTATTAGGAAAAGTCTGCTGAAAAACACACTTCGTACATGTAAACAACCAATGCTTGAAAACATCATCGTCACACTTGTAAAAACTATAACAATCATGTCAGAAGTAGAACCATATGAAGTAACATCATTGACAGAACGATACTTAATATCCTCACAAGATTGCAAGACATGCAGTGTAAAGCTGCACTGTATACTGAGCCATAAGGACAGTTTGACATCACTGTCAGGAAGTAAAAATGGATTCATCAAAGAAGAACGCCACTTGAAATATCATCAAAAGCACTAATACACATTCCCATAGTCCCAGAAGTAAGCAAAGTTGAAGACGACAGTATATTTGTAGCACACTGAGTCCAAATCTTACAGAATGATCGTTACAGAAGTGGATTGGCGATTCCACAAGCCTCATAGGACGTACAGACAGTAACCTGAATACACACAATCGTCATGTTCGAAGCAAACTGAAAATGTTCGAAGCAAGCTGAAAAAGTACATGAAATTAATACAAAGTGGCATATCTCCTTGGTACGGGAGAGGGATCTCAGCAGAAGTCTTGCAAACTTGTAACAGAGCTCAAGTAAGATTTCATCATACCAAGACGAACGTTTCTTGTTTCACACGTATGACAATCATTTTCATCAGCTGATAGGTAAGAACAAAAAGAAACCTATTTGTCTCATGACCAACTGGCTTACAATAGTATTGTTAGTATGGTTAGTATGATTACGTGAAACATTTGACCAGTGTACAATAGACACGAAGATTTTATTCAAAGAATGACACAAGACATGTATTGACTAGGAAGTGCGTATGTTAACTTCCAAGATGTCAACTGAGTGATAAAAACATTAAACAAAAACAGGTAGATGACGATAACAACGAGCATGAAATCAAGGAAATAAGGAAACGCAGAAAACAAGGACTGCATGATGTGATGTGACACCAGACATGTATGAACTCGATGAGGTAAATGGTATGGTATGATGCCACATAGAGATATTATCAAATGATACAACAGGATACAAGATGATACCAGATGATAGGAAATGATATAAAATGACACAAGATGATAACGTATGCTGTGAAATGATACCAGAGGATGAAAGGACAATATACGATACACAATGATATACAAGGATACGGAATGATACACGATGATATACAATGATACGGAATGATACACGATGATATACAATGATACCCCGGGGTTGCATGCAAATAAATGAGGAGAAGAATAATGTGGTGAACAAGTAATGAACGCAGATATAAATAATAAACAGATTAATGTTTTACGAAGGCAGTTTGAAAAATGAACGCAGAGTATGCCGTGAGCAGATGAACGCGTAAGGAATAGGAATGAAATGACGCACAGGAATGCTAAAGTAGCGCAGGGATTGCATACAACTAATGAGCTCCAGAGCGCGAGCAATCATCAAGAACGTGTGGCTATAGTACCGACTGTATACCGTGATGAATGAAGACGAACGCAAGGGGAAAAGACAGGGGTCGCGCGGGTACTGACCTTTGCAACGGATTTCCATTGCGATAATGTTCAGAAGAGTGTGGAAACTTTGAACATACTGTGTAACGGTTGGTTAAGTATGTTCGGAATATATATCACGAACAATTGACGGTCCTGATTTAAAGCCGGCAAGAACGACAGGATCTGTGAAATAATCGTAAGCCATCATACAACCGAATATAAAGTTGATCATGATGGTTCCTGTATTGTGAAGAATATTTGCCTACAACAAACCAACACGTTAGTACCAAAAACATACGCAATATAAAGAAACATTGAGTCATCTTGAAAATGCAATGCTCGTTTACAATCCAAACATTTAGAGCTATCTTGATAGCTGTGAAAAGACTGTTGGCCACAGACGATAGAAGCAAAAGTATAACAGACATCATCGAGTACATTCAATAATATTAGTCTCAAGAGGAGGAAATGTCTGCCGACATAAAATGCATTGTCTATGTATTGAATAGGCCTTATTACATCCAATAAACATAACATATTTACAAGTCTCTGACGTGTGTGTCACACAACGTGAATTGATAAGTCCGGAAGGACGAACACATACTGTTAGGTCCTTCAGCGTGGTATAATGTGAGGAGTAGTATACCAAGAAAACAGTTTTAACAGACAATATTGAGGTAGCCATCACCCACCCTGTCGTGTGCGACACGCAACACACATTCTGTGGTACAAGAGTACAAGAAGTAATATGAGGCCGACAACGCGTGACCCCAAGACGTGTGCAAAATAACATGAAGCAAAAAAGTAGTATGAACAGTACGCAGTATGTGGCATTGAGACATAATATTATTGCATACAAACCATAGAAAATATGAACTATGTGCAATTAATTATCAATGAATAACTACTGAGACAAGAAAACAACATAGCCATTGTAACACATCAATTATGAACGTAAGTGGACAACACGATCAACAGGGAAAACTAAACGTGATAATTGAGCTGCAAATAGATAGGGGGACTACCATAATTAAGCCTCTGTGTTGACCTCGTGAATTTATGATTAATATACCCATGCCGTAGGAGATGAGAAGAAGAAAATGATTCCCCTGGCAACATGTGCACCTGTTACCAATAGTCCAAGTGTACCACAGAAGTGGATTCCAATGTAAACTACACAGACTACATGGGGATACTTTCTCTCTACCATGCCCAATACAGCTGTCCACCATTCCAACCAAGGAGTAGGAGAGCTATGACTGACCATCAGTGTAGCTCAGTGAGACGTGAAAATAACCCAAACGAACGTCACTCAGCAGCGATAAGGTACACGGGTCGATCGGAAGTCCCGCACAATGGAATCAGTATGTACAAAGCGAACGTGGTATTCGTAATAAACAGTCAAGGGGCCATACCAAGCAGACCGGAAACTTTTGTAATTGCCTTACATGATATGTGATCAGTAGCAGTAGAAATCTAAAGAGAAATACGAGTGAAGACACAACAAATAGTACACCTAAAAATAGTGTGGCGTCATTGACCAGGTAGACTATCGTTGGCGTCTTCGGCCTTTGATAGTATTATTGACGTGAAAATCGCGAACGAGTTCCGCCGGTATATGTGACTCTGGTTCCCACGTTGTGGCTTTGTAACCCTGCCACTTGATTCTGTAGTGGCGGACTTTGTTAATGACCTTGCTAGCGAGGATCCTTTCTACAAAGTACAATTCCTTATTGCTGATTCCACGTTGTTCCCAGAGTGGGAAGGGCTAGCGGCGCGGTTC
>JAPXFY010004110.1:0-19158 GCA_030674185.1 Monoplex corrugatus | reverse complement strand
AGCGTGAACACCGCACAAAAAAAAGACTTGAGTCTTGCTTAGTGAAATCCGGGTGGCTTTTGCCCGGGTCGGGCCCCAATTCCAAAATTTTGGGTTTTTAAAGACAAACTCTCACTGCCCAAACTTTTGGGTTTCAAGGCACCAAGCCCCACTGCTTCAGAATTGTGCTTTTATAGACGTCAGATATTTGTCTTTGCATCTTCTCCTGTCAGGAGAAACAAGGCCAGGAGTTAAGGTTGACCATCTCTCCAAACGCAACCCCTCAAGAGCTTTTTCAAAAGCATTGAAACTTTGTCGTCATTCCCAAATACAACTTCCTTCCATTTTTGTTTTGGAACATTTGACCCCTGATCATTATATCCTAAATAAACACAATCAAAAAATCGGGGGTGAAAATGTACTTTTACAGCTTCCGTGTGCGCTGACACCAAATTAAGTTATACCAAAATCTTTAGGAAACTATTATTTCCCCTATTATTTTTGCATACCTACAAATCAAACTGAAAGACAGAAATGAATAGATATAAACTCTCCATTGACACTACGGAGGAACATGATATTTTGTGTGGAAACGAATGTCAATTTTGCCCTATGGTTGACCCTAAATGGGAATCTTCCATTAAACTGTGAATCATTTTACATGTCTTTGAAAACGTTTTTAGTGTTCGAATACTTAAATGAAATACCTCAGTGTGAGCGCTTTTTTCATTTTTTTAAATGTATTTTTCTTAGTGCTGAGAGGTGTTTCGGCATGTTTTTCCCATTGATTTACTCTAAATTTACTCTGAGGTGTGAAGATCCCTGACTTGGTAGGGACTGTGAGATGGGGGACACAGTGTGTACTCTTAAATGAATGTGTTGATTATAATCCCAGTCCTGTTGTTCTGCTGTGTACTCAGAGGGGTGATTTGGGAAATCGTGGGAGAAAAGAGAGACGAGAAAACGCACGCACTGCAAACACACCTTTTTTTCTTTACTCCAACACAACTGTGGTATATGACATCCATGAACAACAAACACTCAGACTGACACAAAAAATCCTTCCCTGTTGATAGGGAAATAGTCTCAATTTCTGAATGGATGATAATTTTTAAAACGTCAGAGAATGAGACGGATAAAATTCACTAGAAATGAAGTTTAAAAGATTTTCAAGTCATACTATAATATTAGTAAAAAAGATGTCCAAGCCAATTGATTTTCTTTCCCCTATGTCATGTGGATGATAAAAAGCACTACACGTCATTCTTAAAAAACAGTTCCAGCATCAACACATTTTGTTATTTACAAGAACCTCTATTCATGGAAACAAACTAAAAATGATAATATTTGGCCCATAAATGCCTAAAATCCCAAGATACATCATATTTCAATAATCTTTTAGTTATGATCTTGTAATGCACTAAAGCCATTGGAACGCGGGCATTTTTGAGTCTGACATGAGGATTGAATAAATTGTGAACGCTATTGTGTTCACTTTAATATTAAGGAGATAATAATAATAATAATTACAATATTTATAAGCGCAAAATCTTAAATAAAATCAAATCTAAGGGGCTGAAGCAAAACACACACGTAAGCACGCACGCACGCACACACACCCCCCACGCACACACACACACACACACACACACGCATGGCTAAAAAATGGGGAGAAAGAATAAAAGAAATTTAAAAGCAAGATAAAAGCAATGGAAAATTATAGAGAGCATAGCATATACAATTATATATTATAACCATGTGATTCCCCCGAGCGGAGACAGGCTGCAGGGGGGGGGGGGGGGGGGGGGGGGGGGGGGCGTTGAGTGAGGTTAGGATTTTATGCGGAGGAGAAAAGGTGAGTTTTGAGAGCGGACTTAAGGAGAACAAAATAGGTTCCCTGACGGACTGAGAGAGGAAGTTTTTTTCCCAGGAGAGTGGACCAGAAACAGAGAAGGCTCGTGGACCAAAAGGTATTGAGCTTAGTGCGTGGAAAGCGAAAAGTCAGAGGATCGGAGGCAGAGCGGAGGGTACTTTTGAGGGAAGATAGATCTCAAGTAGGCTTGAAAAGGTAATCGGGGGCAGCGTTATTGAGGCTTTTGTAGCACATGGTGTCTAGTTTGTACTGTATGCGCTTTGATACAGGGAGCCATAAAGTTGTGCCAGGAGAGGAGTTTATGTGGTCACTTTTTTTCTTTTTGAGTACAAGGCGTACAGCATTGTTTTGAATGCGCTGTAGATGTGAATGGTGGAGGCGGGAAGACCCAACAGGAGTGAATTGCAATAGCCCAATGCGAGACATTATAAGGAGAGAACGAGTTTTGCATTTTGTTTCGACAGAGAGATACTTCCTGATCAGCCTTATACGATGGAGATGATATTAGCAGGATCTGGCGTTTGAGAAACAAAGTTGTTCATGTAGAGGGAAAGAGTCAATGCAGACACCAAGGTTTTTAGCTGAATCAGAAATTGGGACTGATGTGTTACATAATGGGAGAGAAAAAGGGGGCAGCTGAGAAAGTTTCTGACGGGTGCCAATGAGGATAGCTTCTGTTTTGTCGTCATTAAGCTGAAGTCTATTGTGTGTCATCCAGTTCTTAATGTCCGAGTAACACTCAGTGGTGCGAGTCAACAGGCGCTGTATATTATCAGGCGAGTCACTGTCTTGAAGTTGGGTGTCCATCAGCAAAGAAGTGGTGTTTTATAGAATGGGAGTTGATGATGGTGGACAGGGGGGAGGTGTAAAGAGTGAACAGAACAGGGCCAAGGACAGTTTCCTTGTGGAACACCACAGGTCAGGTATGCAGGTTGAGAGTAAGTGCCATTGATGAGAAACGGTTTGTTTTCTGTTGGATAGGAGAAGTGAACCAAACAGAGCAATGTCAGGGGATGCCAAAAGTATGATGAAGTCTAGAAAGGAGAATACCATGTCAATGGTATCAAAGGTTTCCCAGACAGATCAAGGTGTGAGGAGAGAGACTTTGCCAGTATCAGTTGAAAGGGAGGAGATTGTTGAGAATGTGAAAGTAGGCAGTTTCAGTGCTAGGGCACTGCGGTAGGCTGACTGGAAAGGATTGAGGAATTTTGGGCAGACAGGGGAAGTTTCAGCTGGTTGAGGACGACTTTTTCAAGGATTTTTTTGACAAGAAAGAGAGATTAGAGATAGGCCGGAAAATTTTTCATTTCATTTGGATCTAAATTGTGTTTCTTGAGAAGGGGGTGAACAATAGCGACTTGAAAGAATCAGGGACAGTTCCAGTTTGAAGAGAAGTGTTGATGAGTCAGTGATGAATGGGAGGAGAGTAGGAGACAGTCGGTGTAGAGAGAACCTGGAAGAGGATCCAGTTCGCGGGTTTTTTGAACGACATGGATCTGATTGTGTTGAGAATTTTTTCTTGTGAGACTGGGTTAAAAGTAGTAAGAGGTGTGCCAGAGAAGGAAGGGGTCAGGTGGGAAATGGTTGACAGGGTGTCCTGTCAAGCCTGTCACGAAGAGTTTTGTATTTTGGTGGTGAAATAGTTGGAGAATACAGATGGGAGTTCTTCATTTGTATGTTTTGTTGGGAGAGGTAAATCTTTTCGTGTGCCAAGGAGATAAATTCATGGTTTGTAAAGAGTTCTTTTGAAGAAAGGCTTTCCCAGGATTTTGGTTTGGAAAATAGCTTGTTTTTGCTGATGGCAATGAGGGTGGATACTTTTGGTTTTAGGGGCTTGGAAAAGTTGTTCTTAACATAAAAAAATACCTATTTCTGGTAAAATAAAATAAGTAGGTTCAATCCTATGGTTTGTCCATTCAGTAACCATGCCTGGTTTTCTTTATATAGCAACAATAATACAACTCTGTGCCAGTAAACTACTAACTCCCATCCAAAACAAGTGTGGACTGCCCCGCCCCAAGGAAAACAGGACCAGAAGAACAAAAAAACCCAATATAAGCGCGAAATCCAACGAAACGAAACAAAACAAGCGCAAATTTTCGGCCAACTAGCCTTTGTCAAGCGCGAACGCATGGTCACAAACAGATCACGACACCAAACAATGGATAATAAAAAGGGACAAAAAAACTTCCCTGCCGCCTCTTTCCAGTGGGTAAGAAATGGAATGCCCATGTCGTTATGAGCAGTAGTAAGAAGTGGGGAGAGGGGAGGCAAAGGGAAGTGAGATGATTCGGGCCCAATTTTGAGAAGTGGCCATGCTATATCGGTATAGCCCTGTTCTGAAAAAGGGCACAGGGGCAAGAGCCAAGAGGTAAGGGAAAGATTATGCCCAGTGCCATGAATCTGGTAGGCCGGAACAGGAAGAAACAGAAAGGGCATGCCCTGAATTCTGTGCGCAATGGTTTAACTTATGGTTTGCATTAAGACCATATGGTTTGCGTTTCCAAGTTTATTTATGAGGTGGGATTTTCTGTCTTTCCTGTCTATGAATTTGGGCCTTTGACTGTGGGTGGCTGACCCACAAGAAAGGACAAGTCTTGGGCATTTAGGTTTGTTGCAGGACAAAGCAGATGAAATGACTAGATTTTTCCTGCACAGACATTACCCACTCGAGGTCATCAATGAAGCCCGGAAACTCTTGTCTCTCGGCCAAATGCCCTCCATTACGAAGCCCAAAGCTGCCACAGAGGATCGGCCAGTCCTCAGTCTTAGTTTACCCCCCAGTCCATGTACCCTCGTAAAAAGGATCATCTTGTCCAACTGGAACATTCTACGATCCAGTCCCACTACAGGTGAAACCTTTGACCAGCGCCCTTTGATCACCCTACAAGAGAGACACAAATCTCCGCGACCTTGCTGGTGCATTCAAATCTCAGCAAACCAGTCAGCCCAACTCCAGGAACCCTCCATGCAACAAACCTAAATGCAAGACTGCCCTTTTCTTGTGCTCAGCCCACCACAGTCCAAAGGCCCCAAATCTCATATGAAATTACAAATCATTTCAACTGTCAAACTTATAAAAATTGTCTACTTGATCACCCTGCCTAAATGTTCCCAACTGTATATTGGGGTGAAACTGGACGCACCCTTGACACACGTTTCAAAGAACACTTGGCTGATACCCGGGCCACCAAAGGGATAAAACTATCCCCAATCACTTCAACCAATCAAACCACTCAATCAATGACATCCGAGTGAAAGGTCTGTGGCTTCTATAAAATTTAACAGCACCATAGACAGGAAAACAGAGAATCCCACCTCAAAATAACTGGAACACGCAAACCATAATTATGGTCTTAATGACAAACCAAAAGTAATCCATTGCGCAACAGAATTCAGACATGCGTTTCATGTTTTTCCTGTTCCCGGGCCCTACCAAATTCATGGCACTGGGCCAATCTACTCCCTTACCTCTTGGCTCTTGCCCTGTGCCTTCTTCAGAACAGGGCTATACCGAAAATAGCATGGCCACTTCTCAAATTGCAGAACTCATCTCATTTCCCTTTTGACATCATAGTTGCCTCCCCCTCTCCCCACTTCTTACTACTGCTCATACGACATGGGCATTCCATTTCTTACCCACGGGACGAGGCGGCGGGGAAAAGTTTTTAGTCCGTTTTATTATCCATTGTTGGTGTCTGTGATCGGTTTTGTGACCGTGCGTTCGCGCTTGACAAAGGCTAGTTGGCCGAAAATTTGCGCTTGTTTTGTTTCGTTTCGTTGGATACGCGCTTATATTGGTTTTCTTGTTCTTCTGTCCCTACTAACTCACAGGGTAACAAGGCGAAAGAAATCTTGTACAAGGGTTCTCCAACACTTATAAACCTTCCTTGTCAAGAACAATGTTTCCTTTGGAGGCCCAACTGACGATGCCTGCAGTTCTTGCGAGTTTGTGACTCCAACACCCACGGCCAAAATATGAATACCTGCACACACATAAGACACCCCCAACCGTGTGTATACTGTTTGCTTCCAGCCAATGACCTGAAAGGCTTCATCCGAAATCATAATTCTTTTTGTTTTTAATTTCTATTTCCACAAAAATCTCAAAGAACAGTTCTTGTTCAGTTTTTGATATGACAGTTTCTCAATGACATTTGTTTGATAATACAAATAAAATTGATACACAATCACTACCACAAACGCTCAAGGATATCTGCACTCACCACAGGTGGAAATATGTTATTTCAGTGCTTTATCTGTGTCTTCTTGCCAGACCAACATGAACTTGTGAGGTTATCATGAGTAAACTGAGTTGGATATCATGCGGTATTTCTTTAAGGAAAATGTCATTGGATACTGACATCACTGTGACTGACATTACTGATCTTGCATGAAGATCACCACATGTCAAGCGTGTTATCTAATTAATCTTCAGTTACTTCAGGAAGTTCCATGTTGTTTTTGAGGCACTAGTACAAAGAATTTTTTTGATTGCCTGCATGCGTGGGTATGTTTATCTCTTTATACACAGTCTCTGTTTTAACCTTGTGCACCCTTTTCCCTCTCTCTGTTTGGACAAAGCAGCGTACATATATGCATGAAAACCAAAATCAGACTACTTTTTAAAGAAAGACAAAAACAATTCTACCAAAAGACGTCTGGCAAATATAGCCCTCTTTTAAGGGAAGCTCACTGTGACTTGACATCATTAGTTCTCGTGGATTTCCGGCACTAGAAATTCGACAGAATGAACTTTGGGATGGTGGTGTATTGCAGAATGGCCGGTATTGGGATCAAAGCCACTTGAGCGATGCAAAAGATGGACTATCAAAGTAAAAAAACATTGAAGGAATAAATAAAAAATTACATATAAACATTGTCAAAGAAATTTATGGAAGAAGTCGGCCGGATCGCCGATGAAAGCTACGCAGTAAGTAGCCTTTTTTGTCACTGAGAGACAGGTTCAGCTAGGTACCATTATAAAGAAATTTATATCTACAAGGGTCGTGATTCTTACAAACATTTTCATCCCCTTCAGATACAGTATAACAGCCCCCTCCTTATCTCCCCCCAAATAAACAAGAAACAGCATTGCAAAGAAGCAAAGAGAGCGGACAAGACCGGGATCACATCCATGTTCACAATCAAACAAACATCAACGCTCATTTTATAACGATCAAACTGAAACAGAAATACACTGTATCTCACATCCTAGAGTTTAAAAAAAATCCCAAGAAATGCACACTGTACAAAAGTAATTTCATTCTTCAAATCGCCATTCCCATTTAACATGTAAAAAGAAACAGATTAAATTTGATTTGCTACTTATCATGTGTAAAGCTTTCCAGATTAAACCATATATAACCAAAGCTGCTGTGGCCCACTGCTAATCTAGGGACATTTGCACCACACGGGCCCGAAGCAAATGGAAGCCAAAATCAACAAATATACAAGAAAATGGCTCGGTGTCCCACCTGGTCTCACTGGATGTTGCATTCTACTGTCGTCAAGCAATGCTGAAACTACCTCTCAAATCCATAGTGGAGGAATACAAAGTTGGAAAAGCAAGAACTGTTGAGAAATGCTGGAGGAATCGGAAGACAATATCGTGAGATCAGTTCATCCAAAGCTGAGAACGGCAGAAAGTGGAAAGTCCAAGAGGCTGTAAAAAAGGGCCAAGAGAAACCTCAGCATCAAAGAAATAATTGGACACACGCAAACCAACAGACGGGGACTGGGAGCAACAAAAATGCAGTGGTGGTCCAAAGCCAAAGGAAGGAAAAAGAGACATGATCATACAGGAGTTGAAGGAAGAAGAAGATGTCAAAAGAGTGCAGAAGGCAGTCCAGCAAGGCCAACGGGGGCAATGGACAACATGGGACAGTGAAACTCCAAAGAAGTCTCAGCTGGAACGACATGAGGCACCATGGCTCCTCTAAGGATAAGCTTCCTCCTCAGATCTGTATATGACCTGCTCCCCTCGAATGCAAACTTAGTAAAAATGGGGGGGAAAAATCAGACGACCCAGCAGTCCGCTCTGTCAGAAGAAACAAACAGTGGAACATGTCCTAAGCCTTGCAAAGTAGCGCTAGCCCAAGGAAGGTATACATGGAGGCACAACCAAGTTCTGAAAGTGATCACAGACGTGGTTAGCGAAAAAAACCCATGACCCCAAACCCGCACCAATTGCTATGACACGTTCACAAAGCAGGAGGGAAACAGGTCTGGCCCGAAAGGCTATGACAACCACACATTCCCAAAAGGGTCTTCTGGATGGAGCAGTCGACTGGGAGTGTACAGCAGACCTCCCAGAGTGGAGAAATTACCCAGATGTCATCAGAAAGACCAGGCATGAGCCCAGACATCGCTCTCCACTCGACTCCTCAAAAACAAGTGATCTGATAGAACTCACTGTGCCATACGAAAGCAGAATGGAAAAAAGCACATATCTACAAGACCGAAAAATACGCCGGTCTTCCCAAAGCACCCTGAAGAAGCGGGTCTGCGGGTCAAAATCTTCGCCATAGAGGTCGGGCAAGAGGGTTTGTGGGCACCTCCGCTTATGATCTCATGAAACAACTCGCCATTTCTGGGAAAAGAGGACTAGAGCCCTTAAAGCGATGGCAGAGGCAGCAGAAAGGAGCTCAAGCGGGATCTGGGCAAGGAGGAACCAAAAGTGAACTTCATAAGGATTAAAATTCCCTACAGATGATGTGTGCCCGGGTTAGCACATTGGTAAAACCGCTACCGCAGTTCGAAGCGCAAATCGCCCAGGTTCGCTCCCCGGCGTGGGAAAAAAAAAAAAAAAAAGACAACAGAGAAGGGCATCCAGGAGTCATGACCTGGATGTGGCCCGGCCCCCTGAGAGTGTAAGGAATTCAGGGCCGAAACACTTGTCTAAAGGGGGTTACTTCTCTGAAGACCTTCTGTTGTCTAGCTCTCCCTAGAGTTTCTTTCTACCTATTATATATATATATATATATAATATAAAATGTATATATATAATACATATACATATTTGTATGTATATATATATATATATATATAAAATATATAAACATATATATATATTTAAATATATATATTTTTTTTCATCTTGAACCATTAGGATGTCTTCGAGCTTTTCTCCTCCACACACTTCACGAACCAAGTAATCAAACATCAGACTCAAATATCTTCTGCCTCTTTTTGGGGTCTATCTGATTGTTGATAGCGCTTTAGATAATATTTATACAAATGACCTTGTCCCTTCTTGGCCTCTTGAGCTTGCCGATGACGTCACTGGAGTTGACATCAGACACAGCTGCAGTGATTAGAAGAATGACGTTAGGTGCGTCACTACGATCCCATTTTGTGCAGAAAACATCTTCGTTCTCACCATCTTTCACGAAGACACACCGCAATGCACACGGGTGTACTAGATCTTTTACTAATGTGACAAGACAAAAAACATTAGTTTTGTGTAATATACAAACGTTTCCAGGCCGAATCTTATCCCAACCAAATCCAGCATTTTTTCTTTGTCTCTTATTCCCATATTTGAAATTCTACGTAAAGGATTCCCGATTTCTTGAAAAGTATTAACAAAGAAACAAAAGGGAAACTCTTAAACGTGCAGTCTTATGGAACCCCCAAACAAACTTTAAATTTCATTATTACTCTAAAAGCTGATTGTCAGTCAACCAATCAGTTAGTCGTCAGTAAATAAGCAAATAGCAAGCAAAGGCAAACAAGTAATAAGTAAGTGAGTAAGTAAGTGAGTAAGTGAGTAGTAAGTGAGTAAGTGAGTAAATGAGTAATGAGTAAGTAAGTAAGTAAGTAAGTAAGTAAAGTAGTTAGAAAGTAAGTAAGTACATTTTAATTTTGTATTTCTCTCTGGCGTGATGCATTCCTTCCTCTCTTTAGTCAGTTTAAAAATTCTGACAAATGATTTGTTCATCAACGATTTTAGTAACAAAAAACCTCAGGGGACAGCTGGACAGCTGAAAGGGCCCCCAAAACGAGGAGCCCCCAGAAAGCCCTTGTTTAGGCCCTAAACACTTTACACTCTGAGGGAGCTGGCAAGATCCATTCAGGACTCCTGGATGTCTTTCTACTATACACATATTTCCTTTTACCTCGGTTGAAACCTGCGCCTCGAAGGTGGTCGAGCGTCTTAAGGTCAAGTCTCCCTTGTGGGTAAATATCTGGACCAATTATCCGTCGAATGTGTGCTGTACATAAGGAAAAATTTTAAGCCTTTTGAAATTTACTTTCGTTCCTCCTCGACTAGATCTAGTTGGGACATCTTTCAGCTACTTCTGCCATTGTCTTTAGGGATGTAGTCATGTCCCTTTCCCCGAAATCTAGGGGCTGTTTCAAAGAGGTCATAGACACATTTGCATACTAACCCTCTTGCTCTAACCTCTATGCCCAGTTTTGGCTTGGACGCTACATGCCCTCAAGCTGCTGGCTAGGATTGACATACTATTTGGTCTCATAGAAACAGGCGTCTTCCAAACTCTAATTTCGTAAAGGCACATTTACCTCTCAGAATAATTTGTTTTTGATGATTGGGATATCTACTAAACTATCTCTCTATCTATTTTTCTAACTATTTATCTATCTATCTATGTATCTATCTATCTATCTATTGTCTTCTATCAATCTATCTATCTATCTATCTACTATCTAAACACTATATGTCTGTCTGTATTTCATCCCATCCATCCATCCAGCTAATGTTTGTCTGTCTGTCTGTTTGTCCATCCCGTATGTCTGCCTATCTACTGTCTGCCTGTTTGTGTACCTGTCAGTCTATATCTACATGAAAGTCTAGTCTCTCTGCCTGTCTGTCTTCTTTTTTGTCTGCTTGACTGCTTGTTTATCTAGCTATCTACTTATCTGTTGGGTGATTTGCCTTTTTGTCAGTTTGTGTTAAATCCACAATCATATTGCATGTACACATTGTGCATTTTACACCTATTAATGTGTTCCAGCACTCAATATTTTCTTTTGGATTTTGGTGGTAGTGTTTTTCGGCGTTGTTTTGAACCACAAAAGCAGTGAATAATTATCATCTATATTTAGATGAAAAGTTGATTTCACCTTCAAACTAATATGGAACCAGCCAGCCAGCCAATAAGACAGACAAAAAATCAAACAGACAGTCACAACAACTTACAAAGAGAGCTCCAGCTATGTCCGTACGCCCTGGTGAGATTAAAGGCAAAATTGCGGACATCTTTCTCAGTGATGTTGGCCAGGTTTTTCAACATGAATTGCACATGGGCCTGTGCATCAAACATCATGAGTCCTAACCGTACACGGCTACTGGAGCTCTTCATATGTCTCAGCATCAGTGTCAATTGTTCTTTGATAAAATCGTAGTCAGTGGTTGTCAGCGCTGTGGTGGAGTGCAGCATGATCACCAGGTCTACGCCTGGACCCTCCACAGAAACTGATGGCATATTGACTGTAGAAACACACACACACACACACAAAACACCCCACACACACACACACACACACACACACACACACACACACACACACAAGCGCGCGCGCACACAAATAAACAAACACGCAAGCGCGCACACACAAACAAACAAATAAAACACACGCACACACCACACCACACCACAAACACACAGACGCACGCATGTGCGCGCGCACACACACAAGACACACAGACACACAGACACACACACACACACACACACACACACACACACACATACATACACGATAACAGAAGAATGTACTGTTTTCACTTTCTAAGTTTTAACAGAAAGACTTCCACCTAGACCAGACCACTACTAAAGATTTTATTATTATGGGGGAACAAAAATCCTCCTCAGGTCCATTATTGGAATTCATGTTTCTTGCGTCTTGGGCAGATTGCTTAACGCGCTTATTCAACTGAGAGGAAACCTAAAAACGAATAAATAAAACAAACAAAAATGGTAAAGACCACAGCCAATGACAAAAAATTAATATCCATACAATCAGTGACAGAAATGTAAAGCACCGTACAATGAATGACAAACATTTAAAACACCATAAAATCAATGACAAAAGTCTATAACACCATTCATTCAATGACATGAGGTAAAATACTATACAATCAATACCAGAGGTGGAGAACAGAAACACAACATAATCGATGGCAGAAGTGTTAAACATGTGACAATTACATAATTGTAAGATAGCGCACAGACAATGACAGAAACGTAAAATACATACAATCAATATCAGGTGTGTAAAACATTGATTCAATGAAAGATGTGTGAAACATGACTACAATCAATAACAAAGTGTAAATCACTATATATTCCATGGAAGAAGTATAAAGCATATTACTTTTAGCCGCTGTAAAACCAAAATTATTATAGAAATATTATTCACTTTCGTGGATACCTCTAGATACATTAGCTGGTCTTGAACCAAAATTGTGCAATAGTTTTTGTGTAAACCGATTGGTAATTCGGAACCAATACTGACACATTATGGTGTGGATATGTGAGATAATGCCTGTGATGTTCATTTTGTGAACATGCTTTACCACAGTTAAGCAGTCTGAGTCATTCTTTTCTTTTTGTCTCTCTTCATGTGGCATAATGGGAGTCACAGGCAGACAAAACCAACAGCCAGTAGTGAGCTTGAAGACTTGATGAGTACAAATGCCATGTGACAACTCAGGCCTACATGTATTATGTTCTTGATTTTAAAAATAATTCAATTGAGCAGTTGTTCTATGTTTTGCCCTTTCATATGCTTTGTTTTGTATTTCTTTATTTCCTCTTCAGCATATATTATTTCTTCATTTGGGCTGAAATGTATTAATGTGATATGGTAAATGACAATGTACATTTTAAAGAAAAATAATGAATAAAAAAAAGAAAATTAAAGAAATCAAAGGTTGTATGTACACCATGTTTGCGTTGATATGCACTAACCTGTTTCCTTTGGAAAGCGAATGTTGGTCGCAAAAAGCGTTTCTGAATACAAGAAAAGATACACATCGTTCTCAATATCATACACTTCAATAGAAAGATATTGTAAGGTGTCAGTTCCTTTCCATCGGAGCTGGGATGTCTGAACACTCAAGACCAGACTTTGAAAACTCCAGTCACGATGGTTCCAAGTGGTCTGACCATTGAGTGGACATCCCTAAAGACATGAACTGCAAACAATATCATAGCTCAGATAAAAAATACCGAATTCAAACACAGTACGCGAGACCACAAACTGTCACCAAACAGGAAAGATGTACAAAAAGCTGAGTCAAATTCAAAACGTGGCCCTTTTCTTATTCATTTGAAAACAATTGCAGTATCATCGAATCATTTTAATACTAAATTTAAACAATCGTTTAAATAGTTCAAAACTAATCTAGTCTTTTAACTAAGGAAAACATTGCGCTTCTTGGAATCAGCCTGAAGGTCCAATCATTCTTGTGGTGTCAATGTCTCAACAAGCGAAACATACCAGGAAAGAAGTGTCAAGACACGCACGCACACACACACATACGCGCGCACACACATACACATACGCACACATGCACACACATATTTATGCATTTACATTAACAGACATACACACACGTGTAACATAGCATACACACTCACACACACACATACGATACACACACACACACACACACACACACACACACACACACACACACACGCACACACACACGCACACACACACACATACGCAATCATAAACACACACGTGCTTGTGCACTTACAAAAAACACACGTAACACACACACACGCGCGCACACACACACCACACACACACACACACACACACACACACACACACACACACACACACACACACACACACACACACACACACACCCTGATCTGTGCCAAAAGTGGTACAACTAAGCAACTCAGCATAACTAGGAGGTCTACAGCCAAAACCGGACACAGAATTGTTCCTTCAACGCACGTGGTACACAGACGTTCATCACTTTGGTCCAGACAGTCTGGGGCACCATCACACTTGTAATTCCTGTATGATATAAAGCAGTCACACTTTTTAATTCCTGTATAATCTCCCACAAATGTAAGTCCTGTAAAAACTTTACACAGTTAATTGCTGTATGAACCGTTAAACACAGTTTCTGTACAATACTGTTACACATGTAATTCTTGTATACGTCACGTGTAATTTTTGTTTAAGCTGACACACGTGTGCTTGGTGTGTAATTAATCGTACATGTAATTACTTATACACTGTCACAATGTAATTTCTGTTTACACCATCACAACTGTAATTCCTGCATAAACAATCACACATGTAATTCCTGTATAATCCAGCATACAAGCATTTTCTGTATGAAACAATCACTCATTGTACAGACACTCCATATGATTTAACAGCTGAGTAGGCATACTGGTCTTCATCACCCAGTTCGGGTTTTCAACTATTAAGTGTTGGTCAGCGTTCTTTTGCTGTTTCAGGATCATCTGCCTGGAGTAGACTTCCACTCTTCCTTAGCCTAACACCAATCTTTTCTGCTTGTTAAATTGATTTAAAAACCCACCTCTGTTCCTGGCAATGAATTCTACGACTACCTCCTTCCCTCAGTTTGTGTAGTTCTTTTCTTTATATTGTGCATAGTCAGCGTTGATCCCACGCTTCTCCCCTGGTGTTTTAGTGCACTATGATTTGAAATATCAAAAGTTGGCACCAGTTAAATCCTGTTATCGCAATCATCACCATCAATGATCGTCATCATCGTCACCATCATCATCATCATCATCATCATCATCATCATCATCATCACCATCATCATCATCACGATTATCAATTTTCTTCGTCTTCTTCTTCTTATCATCATCATCATCATCATCATCATCATCATCATCATCATCATCATCATCATCATCATCATCATCATCATCATCATCATCATCATCATCATCATCATCATCATTGTTATACTAGACTGATCCTGGTGGCACGTGTTCTTCTTCCAGTGTGTCATGAAAAGTTGTCCTGCTTCTGCTGATCACCATTTTGTTGAATAGCAGCTGTCCTACATTGTTCAAATGTGATTGTACTTTGTCTGCATTGCTGTCACAAGGTAGCCCTGTTGCAGGCAATGTCTTCCCAGCTGGTGGTGTTGATGGTACAGCTGGTGAAGTTAGTGCTCTTCCTACGTCATGGTGTCTATGCTTCAGGAAGAGCATATCTGCGATGTGCTTGTCTTTCATACAGGGACAGAGGAAGGTCAAAGGGGATATTTGTATATGGTTAATCATGAGAAAACAGGAAGTAAAAAAAACTACTGTTTTGAAGAGGGGAAGGCAAAATACCAATACGATATTTAAACAATAAATTGGCCAAACCTAAAAAAAACATTTCTATGAGAACGAGCTGAATATAATTAGCCACAGAACTTTCTTGGCTGACTTACAAAAAATTCGTATATATGACGTTGAGTCAAATATATCGGACATTGTTGCTAGAAAGTATAGGAATGTGTTGTTTTACCCTAAATAAGAAAGAATATGACTAGGCATTATCTTCTGTCCACACAAACACAATTTTCCTGGTGTAGTTTTGTTTTGAACGCGTCAAGTGTGCGTGTTTGTGTGTGCGTGCGTGCATGCGTGTACGTGTGTATGTATGTATGTGTGTGTGTGTGTGTGTGTGTGTGTGAACGTGTGTGTGTGTGTGTGTTCATGTGTGTGTATGTGTGTGTGTGTATGTGTGTGTGTGTGTGTGTGTGTGTGTGTGCGCGCGCCCGCGCGCGCGCGAGATATGACGCTGACATGATTGCGGGCCAAATTTCCTGGATATTTTGTATAACGCAGATAAAAGTCTTGAGTCCTGAGCTTTTAGTGGAAGCAAGCACAAATACAAGTAAAAATAAGTGCGAACGAAACACTGTTGTTATGTTTTAAAACAGTAAAATGTCCCAATAATCTGTGTGGTCATCGGGGAGTACAATGTCTGACACCTTAACTTCTCTTGAATAGGCTTTATGATATTGTTAACAGTCTACTCTTTCTCTATGCTTTACCTTTCTCAAACCAAGTCAGGGACATGTGGCCACAGCGATGATGTGACAACTTTGGTGGACTTTTCTTTTGTTCATTTTGTTGATCATTATTTTTCTGTCGAATTTTCACCTTGTGTGTTTGTGTTCTATCATCAAGTTCACTCCTTGTTCTAGCCCTTCTTACAGGACTGCATCGCTAGCTGTCGTGATGCACTAAGTGATTTTGTGTTTTGTAGTCATGCACATATGTTTACAAAGACAAGTTTGAACTTACAGATCAGTCCAAAAACATTCGCTATATTTTTACAGTCACTTTCAGTCAGTGTTATGAGCTATAATTCAGTCTACAGTATTCTCGATATTTGTAATCTTGTTTTGGTTAGAAAGCAAAACAAAACATTTTCTATGTCTGTGCTCACTTTTTAGTCAGAGGGATGAGTTGTCCATTGGCACAGACATGATAGGACTGAAGGATAGAAATGTCTGTGGGGATGTCACATCCTGTCTCATCACTGCCGTCCCCACAATCAGTGTGCCCATCACATACCAACGCGTAATGAACTTGACCACCCAGCATGCAGTCAAACAGTTTGAAGTTATTGGGAGACCAGGACATGCCTTTTGTTTTTTGGGGACACTGCTGAAACATGAGCACAAAAGAACCATCTGTGCAATTTTTCAGTTTGACATTTGGAGGCAGATCCGTTGTGCTGTCATTGTATGTGCTGTTTAAGAAAAGTCTGACTGTTCGAAGATTGTCTGTGTCAAGGTGAGCAACGGTAGTGTTGTCCTTCATACAAAGAAAACCAACCACTGTGGTGTTGTAGTCACATTCTGATCCATAAAATGTTCTTGTTGATACCTCTCCCTGTGAGAAGAACAGAGCAAACTTGGAGTTTAACGGGATGTCTTGCTGTGGCAGATCCCCATGGTTCATGATTCCTTGTCCCCATTGCCATATGTGTTGATATTGTGACTCTATCTGTTTGAATTTGCTGAATATGCGTTTATACGTCAGGTCAACAGCAAGACACATGGCAGAAATACCAGTACGCCCAATGACAGGAGCCAACAAGTCAGGGTCTACAGGCGCTGGTAGGACTGCTAGTTTACCTCCAGACTGTGGATGACAAGGTTGAGGCATGTCCTTCGTGGAAGTGATGACTACTTGAAGGCAGCGGTCACCATGGAAAAACCAGCGGTGACCACAGAAAGCTGACCTGTAGGGACAGTCAGCAGGTTCATCCTCTCCCCCTACACACTGCTGCACCTTGTCACACAGGATATAGGCAGGGATGGTGGCTGAAGAACACTCATAAAGAGCATCTTCTGCAACCAAAGGAGCCACACGTCTGAATGTCGTGTTTGTATGTGTTAAAGCTGTGGGCATAAGGTGAAGAGGATGAGAGGAGTAATTGAAACTGAAACTGGATGGAGCATTCTCTACAGTAAAGAAAGGCCAAGGCATGGTTCTGATCCATACAGAAATATCACCATGAGGCAACATTAGAACAGCAGTAGTCAGATCAGGAAGACGAAAGAGCAACTTGTCTTCCGTGTGACGATCTCCTTTATACACTTCAAGTTGTTCATACCATTTGAAGTTGAAATGAGTGAAGTGCAAAATTATGCCCTGCTTGTCTGAAGCTGGTGTGATGTGCCAGGAAAGTTCGTGGATACACCAACAACTCTGAGCAGGTTCAGTCCATTCTAGTTGACCCTCAAACCCTTTAAGGTATACGGTATGCCTATGGATGTGAGTCCAGTTGCAATAAATGCAGCTTTCTGTGTCGTCTTCTGGCTTGGAGCTTACAGAGACTGTCCCACTGACAATATCAGATTCAGTGACGGTTGAAAAAGGTTGACTTGTGTCATTTGATGCATCAGGTTCTGCGAAAGATAATACTAACGATGGTGATGATGATGATGATGATGATAATAATGATGATGATGATGATGGTGGTGGTGATGGTGGTGGTGGCAGAGGTTATAATGAATACGATGACGATTGTCACGAATGATAATTTTTCATTTTCATAGGCACTCACGCCAGCGTTGCCGTATGGGGAAGAAGACCCGAAAATGATCATGACACAACAAGTCTTAATTAAGCATGCACATAGACCCTAGTCTTGGCAACATTATTACGCGATAACACGTGAGTTTATAACAAAGAAATAAAAACAAACACCTCCTACACACGAGAAAATTACGCACAACGGAATGCTCTAACACAAGACTAAGACCGAGAAACAAACAAACTAACAAACAAAACAACAATTTTATGCAACTACAGTAATATATATCACTGCTAAACACACAAACTCACAAACAAGATCAATATTCACGCCTTTTCATTATGTCTTAAAAGGTTAGCGCCATTGGCGCATTCATAACGACTTGGTAGTTCTAAATCTTAGAAAATACGTAGTTAAAAAAGCCAGCAAGAAATCTTTGCATCAACCACCACAAATTCATTACCTTCAGAACTGACGGTGTGCAAGAAATAAAAAAACCAACTGAGATCAGCGTCCCATTTTCAGACAGCGTCAGGCCTTTGACGCTCTTGAGAAGTGCATTAACAACAACAACAAAACAACAATAAAAACAACATAAAAAAGAACATTCTTATCCCTTGATTCCTCAAGTATGCTTCACAACCTTTCATGTCCCACCTTGTACACATCTGTACTTGATTTTAGGAATAGTGTCAGCTTTGCATAATATCAGTGAGACCAGGTGAAACTCCGAGAATTTTCCTTATGTGTCTCGCCTCCATTAATTCCACTCTGGTAGTGGTAATGTCGTGTATTAACAGAGGCCAGAGAAACTTTGGAATCAGCATGAACAGACTTTGTATTTACCAAGGAGGCCACGCTGGCTTATTACTTGAAGGCATTCTTCTACCTTTGGTTTTTGTTTTGATTTGTTTTGATTTGTTTTGTTTTGTTGTGTGTTTGTGTTGTTGTTGTTGTTGTTTTGGGGGTTTTCTTTTTGGTTTCATTATCCCATTTCGTATCTTTCATGGAGTCATCATATCACCTTCCAAGGCTCTTGATTGTTTCTTTTCCTATCACTACTTGCGCGCTCGGTTGACTACAGTAAATGTTGCTGTGTCGAGTACGTTTCAATTCAATGATAAGATGCCCTTAATTTATTTGGCTTGAAATACATTCTCGTTGAGGTGATTAACTCGCCTAACAGTTTCATTATTTTCTCTTTCATTATGCAGTATGGAAAGGACTGTTAGGTCGTCAAAAAGAATTTTAGATGGAGCATTTGGAATAGCCATTTCTAA